>BCLG01001711.1:63307-98968 GCA_001602295.1 Zoysia matrella | reverse complement strand
TTGTAATTTATATTTTCAATGTTCGACCAAAGCAACGTTCAAAACAACTTGAATTATGGTAGAGAAATTAATGGAAAATAGAAGGTGAGATTATGATAGAGAAATGAATGGAGGGTTGAGATTTAATGAGATAGAGGGATAAATGGTTTAGATTTTACCTTTCTTTTCCCAATCCCTGTCCCAACCATTGTTTCCACGTATCTAAACACCACCTATGTGGGCGGAGGGAGTGGTATTAAGTTACAGAAAACTAAGGCATGCAATTAATTACTCTTTTTTGATAAATAAAACCTTCTTTCCATCAAGTGGGTCTGGTAAGATTTGCATATATACTCCGTTTCCCTTTTCTTCTGTCCCTTTACAGGACATCATTTTCAAACAAGGGGAAAATACTTTAAACAATCATGGAATTGAAAAAGCAAGTAAGCATAAAATCAACGCAGAGATGTTTGACTTGGCATGGTATCCCAGCTAGACTTTGTGTACTCCAACATGTGGTTGATGTGAGCACCAAGTTCTGTTCTAGTCTAGTGATACACATTGCCGATCAGTACATAGCAGAATGTCAAAAACATACCAGCAGAAATTGTCAAAGCAAGAATCCAACAATAAGTTGCGCGGCCAAGTGGCAGATGTGCATGTATGGTATGGCTATCTGGTTCGCCAAGTTTTATTGGAGGAACAAGTTCCATAAGGACATGGACCTAACCTTGCATCCACTGCCCTGCATATTTTTCAACCTATGCTTTGCATGTATATGATTTATTAAAATATGATTAAGAAGGATTTGACTTTTTTATATCTTTCGAGCCAAGTAATGTTTATTCAACCTGTTTCGTGATTGTTTTTTTTTTTTTGCGTATTGCTGTGTATGAAGCAATATCTATTTTAACTCTTTACGTGGAAAACACGAAAAATTATTTTCCACCGTTTGTGAAATGTGATCTCCTTTTTATCCTTCTAGCATATGGCGTTCTGAATGAAATTAATCAAGTGTTCAATTTTTGGACCTCTGTTACTGTAGGATCAAGAGAAGGACTGGCAAGCCGAGAACGGAATTGGAAACGTAGTTTTCTTTCCAATTAAGTTGAAAAGGCCGGGAGAATAAATTAATTTGAAACTTTAGTTATTCTAGAGCAAAAGGCGAATACTACTAAATAAATATTCTGTGAGATTCTGAGGAGACCGAAAAAGGCTAGAACTGCAAAAGGCCGTGTCGCTACTAAAAACTACGATGATCACTAGGCCCGTTGTTATCTCCATTATTAGTGCTTCCATGACAAATAGTAGATATAGAGTGGCCCATTGTTGTAATAATGTAACGAAGGGCTGTACGCACGAAATTGCAAAAAGGCCGGAATTTTTCCAATAAAGGCCCATTATTATCTCCGTTGTTGAATGCCAACATTTTGTCATATGATGGTGTTTCTAATCTAGTATGGTCATCTGCCCTTGTGGCCATCCACCCAAACAGCCAACTATTTCCCCCAAAAAGTAGGTCCAGCGGATCGGAGTTGTTCGAATTTGAGGGAAAAATTCATGATAGTGTAGTGTTTGATGCAGTAGTATGTTTTTTTTTGGGGGAATTTGATGCAGTAGTATGTTGGAGGACGTACAATACCATAAATTTGAAAGCAATCTCCAATAGACACCGTAGCAAAAATCTGTTCGCAAAATTCTTTTATGGGTAATGCAGCGATAAATCTGATAACTAAGACTTTGTTTGGTTCCGCTTATAAGCGATTTATCGGTTAAAATAAGTGATAATTTCATCAAATGTTTCGCTTATTCTCGCTTTTTCTAGCTGCTGCTTCAGAGATTTGAACTATAATAAAGACCTATTTGAATACGTAGAATTAGACTGAGGGCTGTTTGGATCTTTGTAATTGAATTTATTTTAAGAATTACAATTTAAATGATGCCGCTCTTTGGTGCGCTGCGCGAGCAAAGTCCTTAGCTGGAGTTGTTGCTTACTCCATTGAGTAGTCCGCTTCCTTTTTTGTGTAGCCCGTTAGCGTCAAACCTGCTGGCTTGTACAGAATTATCTCTTGTAAATTTGACTTTTACCTGCTTATAAAATATAGCCGGGTTTCTCTAATCTTTTGAAAAAATACAATTTAAATATAAATTAATTAAGTTAATATAGTTGTATATAAAATATATTTGTATATTTATTATTAATTATATAAGAGACATACTTATATGTTGTATTTTTATTATAGAGAAGTGAGTTGAAGAGTTTATTATAAGTTAGAGAACAGAATTGTAACATAATAATTTATAGAATCTATTTACATCTTCTACCTTATAAATTAGAGATAAGCTTATTTATAAGCTTGAAAAAGTTATAAAATTTCAAATTTTAAGCTAAATAGTTTAATTTATTATGTAGATTTTAATTTTTTCAAAATAAAAAGATTCAAACGGCCTGAATTGAATTGGATTCTAAACTTGGGTCCGTTTGGCGGCACCACGAATTGAAATGTCGATTCCGGTCGACTCGCGATGATTCGGTGGGCTGCGTCAAATTCCAACCCAAAGCGACGGAATCTCCAGGAAATCTTCCAATCCGCACACCGCCGTCTCCGCTCGCCACCGTGCTGCCTCTCCCCGTCGCCCCACGCGCATCCGTTCCTGCTCGCCCCACCGTCTTACGTGTCTCCTCGCTCCGCCTCCTGCTTCATGTACGGCTACAATGAAGCTGCCGAGGAAGCCACGGTGTGAGACGTGGCGGCGGCGACACGGATGAAGCCGCAGTGAAGGGAGCAGCCTCTTCCTCCGTCGAGCTCTGCTGCTCGTGCCTATGGTCACCGACTCAGCCAAACAAAAGTAGCCTCTCTCCCCATTTCTTCCTCGTTAATTCCCTGCTCTCTTCCCCATCTGCTTCCACTCGTGCCCATGGAGGCCTAGGAAGTCGAGCTCTACCACCACAGGAGACTTGCCTGCTTGCTTGTGTCGCCACGGCTTCATCACAGATTGCTTGCTTGCGTCCCCAAGACTTCGTCGTTGTGCTTGCAGGACTGGAGGATAGCTGCATCGCATGCATTAACCTATGTTTAATTCGTCGGTATGTTGCTCTGAAAGTAGATTAACTCAACATAATAATTGAATTGATTACATTCACCAGATGCGGTGGTTTATATGTACGTACACACGTACCTCCGTTGATAATCCACGCAACCTCCGGTGATAATCTACGTGCATGGATCTGTTATCATGTAGATAAACACGTGATAGATTAATTGCTAACAGGCTCTGCAGTTGGAACTTCGACATCAGCCACATCTGGAGACATTCAAACTGGATCGAAACTCAAAAAAACAGAGGTGGGCAGTTCTTTCGTGAAGATATCCGCATACTGGGAGGTGGTAGGCACATGAAGAACCCGAATTTCACCCGTGGCAACATTGTCCTGAACAAAATGCAAATCGATCTCAACATGTTTAGTACGCTGATGTTGTATCGGATTTGTTGAGAGATAGACAATACTGATGTTATCACAGAACACAATGGTGGAACGCCTGGGAGAGAAATAAAGCTCCTGTACTTCAGCGACTGCATTAGCAACGGCCCGATATTTTACTTCTGCACTTGAGCGAGACACAGTCTGCTGGCGCTCGGAAGACCAAGAGATTAAATTGTCACCAAGGAAAACAACATAATCAGAAGTGGATCGACGTGTTTCGGGACAGCTAGCCCAGTCGGCATCAGAGTAAGCAACAAGATCACAACCAGGAGAGCGGTGTAACTATAGGCCGTAATCCAAAGTGCCCTTGATGTAACCGAGAACCCGCTTGATCAAATTTAGATGTGGCTCTCTGGGATGCATGAAGACAAATTTGTTGCACAACATAGGAAATATCTGGACGGGTGAAGATAATGAGTGGCGTCAACAACAGGTGGACCATTAGCAGAAAGTTTGGCACAAGTGTCTACCGGAGTGGAGCACGGTTTGCAATCAGCCATACAGCGCGTTCCAGAATCTCAATCATATAGTGACGTTGAGACAAGAACATAACATAAGTGCTTCTAGTAACAGGCATTCCAAGAAAATGATGTGAGTTGCCAAGATCCTTCATGGAGAACTCCAGTGTGAGAGAATCAATGATGCTACGTAGCAATGCATCAGAGGAAGCCGTGAGAATGATATCATCCACATAAAGGAGCAAATAAGCCATGTCGGAACCTCGGTGAAGAATGAAAAGAGAGGTGTCTGACTTTGCTTCAATAAAACCGAGAGAGCAAATAAAAGAGGCAAACCTGCGGTACCAAGCCCGGGGCGCTATTTCAATCCGTAGAGAGACTTGTTCAGACGACATACATGATCGGGCTTTTCTGAATCAATAAAACCGGAAGGCTGAGCACAGTAAACCGTCTCACTCAACGTGCCATGAAGAAAAGCATTCTTAACATTCAGCTGGTTGATGGGCTAATTCCGTGACAAAGCAAGTGATAAGACTGTACGAATAGTTGCTAGCTTCACAACTGGACTGAAAGTTTCCCCAAAATCAATGACAGGGCGCTGGGTAAAACCTCGAAGAACCCAACGTGCCTTATAGCGATCAAGAGTACCATCCGGATGCATCTTGTGCCGGTAAACCCATTTTCCTGTAACAATATTTGCATCTTGAGGTGGAGGCATGAGGTCCCAAGTGTTGTTGGCTTGGAGTGCTGTAAATTCCTCGGTCCTAGCATCACGCCAATTTGGATCTGCTAGTGTACTACGATATGTCTTTGGTAGAGGAGACAACACTGTAGCTTGGAGATCAAGAATTTGCTTCGGCTGGCGAAAACCTTGCTTACCATGGGTGATCATGACGTGGTCGTTGGCAACAGAGGAGGTTGGGACGGCACCAGGCAGAAGCTGCGCTGGGCCAGATGGTATGGCCAGCACAGACGACGGGTCTGCAGTCACGTCGACTGAGGCGGAACCTGCTGTGTCTTGGTCAGATGTGTTGTCGACTGAGATTGGACGGCATTATCCTGGCCAGCTGCTGTACTTGGGGCAGCAGATATGATCGAAGAGTTTGAGGTCCCGCTGGCAACAACCTGAGGAGAGACTCCAACAGGGGCAGCGGGAGATGCACCAGTACCTGCAACACAAGGTGAAGCAACACCAGGACCTGCAACACAGGGTGAACTAACAGGGCTTGGCACATAGTCAAACTCCGACAAAAAATCTAAGTTTGGTGGAGGGAGGGGTGCAGGAAGGTTGGCAATGGGAAACGAGGATTCGTCGAAAGTGACATGACGAGAAATAATGATGCGATTTGTTGCAAGGTCAAGGCAACGATAACCTTTGTAGTCAGAGGGATATTCCAAAAAAACACAAAGAGTAGATCGTGGAGCAAGTTTCTGTGGGGTGGTGGCAGAAAGATTGGGGTAGCACTTACAACCAAAGACGTGCATATGATCATATGAAGGGTGGACACCGTGCAAGGCAAAATATGGAGTACTGAACTCTTGAGCTTTGGTAGGATGGCGGTTGAGAAGGTATGTTGCAATGTGGAGGGCTTCTACCCAGTATGGTGCTGGTAAACTTGGCTGAAATATAAGGGAACGCATGATATTGTTAGTCGAACGGTTAATGCGTTCAGCACGTCTGTTTTGGGGGGAAGTGTGAGGACAAGACATGCGGATGGTGGTGCCATTGGTCAAAAAGAAGGAGCGTGCAATAGAGTTATCAAACTCCCGACCGTTGTCACATTGAACAGTCTTGATTTTCACACCAAACTGGGTAGCAACATAGGCAAAAAAAATTAGCAAGAGTAGAAAAGGTGTCAGATTTAAAAAGTAAAGGAAAAGTCCAAGAACAGTGGGAGCAATCATCAAGAATGATGAGATAATATTTGTAACCGGTGACACTTGCAACTGGAGATGTCCACAAATCACAATGTATTAAATCAAAATTCTTGAGGGCACGAGAGCTGGATGTGGTGAAAGGAAGGCGCACATGGCGTCCTAATTGACAAGCATGACACAAAGTTTCTAGCTCACTTTTATTACATGCAGCATTTAAAGAAGGTGCTAAACGAGATAATGACTCATGGCCTAGGTGTCCAAGCCGGCGGTGCCAAAGAACAGCAGATGGGGTGATGACGGTAAGAATATGCGGCTGTGTTGTCGGATGAAAAGAATAGAGCTCCCCAGAACTGTTGCACCTGACGATCACGTTCTTCGTTGCGAGGTCCTTCACAGAGAGGCCAAAAGGGTCAAATTCAACTGAACAATGATTATCAGTGGTGAAACGACGGACAGATATGAGGTTTTTAATGATATGCGGAGATATAAGAACATTATGTAAAATGTAACGGGTGATCTGTCATAGAAAAAGAAGCGGTGCCTGTGCCAGTGACGGGTAGCAAAGATCCATTGCCAATAATGATATTAGATGGAGTAAAGGGATTAGGTGCATGACTGTTAGAGAGATAGTCGGAGTTTGAGGCCATGTGAGAGGAAGCACCTGAGTCTATATACCATTCGTTGCTTGCCGGAGGGGTGAGGCTCATTGTGTTGAAGTTACTTGCCAGGGCCTGCTGATTCCACATCCAAGGCTGCTGTTGAGTTGGTATACCAGCAGGAGCCTCGAAAGGTGGTGGGGGAGGAGCAGCAGAACCTGGGTACGGCAGATGGAACTGCTGCGGCGGTCCTGTGTGTCCAGTGGCGAAGGCTTGGGGACGCGGTGGTGGCGCAAAGGGAGGTCGTGCATCTGGCCAAACAGTGAAGGTTCCCGTGAACGAAGCTGTTGCCAGGGGCCAGGAGGACGCATTTGCTGCCCGCCTCCGTTCTGTTGTCCACCGCTGTTCCTGCGTCTGCATCGACGATTTTTGTTGGAGCCACCGCCGTTGTACAAGCCACCACTGTTCTCGAGAAAACCACCCCCGTTGAAGCCGTCATACACGTTCTAGCCGCCTGGGCCACCGGAACGTGATGTAGTGGGGGGTTGGGGCCAGGAGCATGCGGCGTCGGAGGGCGCGCAGGCGTAGTAGCCACCATGGCCGTCTGAGAAGTAGTCTTGCTGGCAAGATTTACTTCTTCAATAAGGAGATATGCACGTACATCAGAGAAAGATGGGAACGGCCGTGTGCGTTTGATAGGGGTTGAGGTGCCCGATCAATCGGTGAGGTGATAACTATCAATTTGGTGGAGTCGACCCTCATGATTTGACTACAAACGAACAGGTCGTGTGTGCCTTAGCAATCGCAGAACCAACTCTGAATAGTTATTGACCTCGCCAGAACGACAAGATCAACTTGATCACGAATATCAATTCCTGCAAGCAATCGAAGAACAAAGAAAAACAAGATAGGCAAAATGAAATCTCTCAAAGGTGGGGTTCTCAAAAGCTATCTAACAGGTGGTCGTTGGACATAACTGAAGATCAAAAAGTTTGCATAAGAGCTAAACTATAACAAAAAAAACCCAAGTGTTTCTGGTGGCGACTGGGACATTTAAATAAGGTGGAGGACGACCAAGAGGTGCTAGGGTCGTACTCAAACTCTAGGACGCGCCCCTAATGGGCTCAACTTGATACACGGGCCAACGGCTCAAGTTGGGGTGACGCAGCACCTTCTGTATAAAAATGACGATTGGCATGGACTCTTACATGGTATAAAGATGGGGCTGGATCCATTCGAAAAGAGACTTCATAAGCTTTTCAGAATGTACTTAAACACCAAAATTGGATTTCATATGAAGTCGTGGCTTCCGTTGCAAGTTTATACTTTTCTGCGGTCTAAATCCACCGTGTGTGAATCTTTCCATTGAAGTCCTCATCGAAAGGTATGATATCTACGTCATCCTCCCCCACTTGAATTAGCGTCGTCCTCGACTCAAGTTTAGATTGTAAAAACCACCACTCCAACATGTCCTCCTAAAATCATGAAAAATAGAGGCCACAGGGGTATGTATATCATCTCATCATTCTTCCTCACTTGATTTGAAGTTATCCTCGACTCAAACACAGATTCAAAACCAGCCATGCCACCGTGCCCTCTAGAAATCTCGAAAGGTGGAGGCCACGGGTGTATATATGTGATCTCATCATTCTCCCCCGCTTCATTTGGAGTCGTCATCGACTCAAGTTCAGATTGGAGAACCGCCACTCCACCGTGCGCTCTAAAAATCATGAAAGGTGGCGGCCACGGAAGTATTTTAATGCGGTCAAGCGACGCAGCAAGGACATATAAAATGTCATCATTCTCCTCTTCTTTATAAAAAGCCGTCCTCGGCTTGATCCAGTGGTCAGCAAAATTTCTTGTTGTCATATTGGGACAAGTGATGAGCACGTAGCTAGGCCACAACTACAACCTCTCCTGCTTCATCAGCTGCTCCTGTTGATAGATCACAAAAGTAAAGAAACTTTGCAAGGCATTGTTAGTGTTAGTGCATACTATTGTTTGATCCTGTTGTTGTATTTCAAAAAGATATTTCAGATTAGTACATATGACTATTTTAGATACTAAGAAATCTCTAATATCATCATATTTGCCAATAGCATAAAAAACACAATAGCTAAAACATTACAAACTGCAATTTTAAAATAATCTCTTCTCTAAATAATTTAGGTTACAACGAACATCAAATTCAATATAACCTAAAGAAGTTAAAAAAGATATGAGCTCTAACTTTTCCTCACTCAAATCAGTGCAATAAAATGGCCTATTCTCCACATGTGTGTACTCAAGAACAATATTTTGAACACCATACACTAGTTGCGTTTTTGGGATGAACGAAACTTCTTCACACAACTTGATACAATCATAGGACAAATGTGCATTACGAAACAAAGCATAAGTCATGGGAGGCTCATGTAAGCATTGCAGAACACTAGTATAAATATTGAGCAATTGCAGTTCAGAACAAGTAACATGAGAGAATTGAGATGTGGTGAGGGACTTACAGCGTGTTTCATTTTTCTCACTCTCTTGAAATATAGTAGGTGCCATATAAGCATCATTATCCATTATTTTAGGAACTAGCACAACGTCATCTTTAGCCTTGTTCTCACTCTCCTGCACGATGTTCGGTATAGGACAAAAAAAGAAGAGTGTTCTCTATTTAGTTGTGTTCTATTAGTAATAGATAAAGTATCACACAACTCTTCTTTATCATATTTCCCTTGTGACAAAGGCACATCAGCAATACATTTCATAATTTTGTGATGGTGATTGTTCATGCTTGTATCTTTAGATGATAAAAATTGATTTTCAGTAATACAAACAAGTAAATACAGATGCGAGATTGAGTAGTAAGTTTTAGAGATAAGCAAAATTTGGATTTCATATTTGAGACCATTCATAAACTTACTCATTTTATCTTCTCGAGACTCATCTAAGCCGCCAAATATGACACAAACCTTGAAGTCATGAAAATATTCTTTAACTGTCATACTATCCTGCTTCAAATTGTCTAATTTGGTAAGCAAATAATCAACATAATATGCAGGAATAAAAACATCTCTAAAATGATATTTGAAGTCTTTACAAGATTCTAGAACTTTATTGTGCCTACAAATATATTTCCATTCAAGCAATGCACTTTCAGTCAAAACACTTGAGGCAATATAAATCTTTTCTTTTTCAGACAAGTCATGTGCATCAAATTCTTTATCTACATTCACTTCCCAATCAATGCATGCATGAGGATCAAATTTCTCAGCAAAACAAGATATGGATGAACTGATGACTTGCAAAATATCATCCTTACCTCATGTTGAAGCATCTACACATCTTGGTGAGGATGTAAACCATCAGCTCCATTTTTCTTTATTGTGCCTATCATAGTTAGCAAATAGCAAAACAAATTGACAACGAGCTAGGTTGTGTCCAACTCGGTTTCTCTCAAGCCTGCTCAACCAAGTTCTTACATATTCTTACCAAACTAGCAGGGGTTATTTGCAACCAACAATGTCAACCAGCGAAGATTGGTGGAGCGATTGCCAGAGACACAAAACAAATTTGCTGTAGTAATCTGTGAAGCTCGGACAGTTTAATTTGTAGCAAGGGTTAGCACAATCAATTTAGCAAATGCAATATTGAATAAGTGCTCAAAATATCAATACAAGTTGCTGCAACAAGGTTGAAACGTAGCAAATGGTGCTGTAAGGAAAACGTGACTTGATGCAAGCAACGGAAAGATTCTCACACCAAGTACTAGGAGAAACGCTAGTGAACTACACAAGGCAGGGTACAAGTTACTACCCTAAGTAGTATGCAACAACCAGTCTCAAACGATGAATGGATGTTCTTTATTTTTCATATAGCAGACGTCAGAGCTCTTTTGTGATTGTGATACGCTCAGGTGAAATTTTATGGTAAGCGTGGATCCGTTGGAAAGATAACGTGGAGATCTTTCCAGATTGTGCAAAAACGTTACAAACAAACAATGGATCACGGAGATATGGTTGTTTCCTTCTGCAACAAATCTGGTAATCGAATCTGTTATTTCCAACAAATTAAGATCTAGATTGATTTTGTGGATTGCACCCTGATTATAGAGGATTGTGTCCTGATTTTACTGGATTATTTCCTGATTTGTTTTTAATTATTTCTTTCTTTTGCAGATTGTAACCAGATTTTTGCCAAAGAAAAAGATTGCGTTTCGAATATAGAAAGTTGAATGAGATTATTATGAAAAATAAATATATGGTTGAAACATCAACTCTGATCGACGCAATGCAGCACGAACTCAACAATGTAAAATACTAAAAAAAAGATGCAAAGGCCAAAAGGTCTAGGACAGCAAGAACGAATCAAGTATTTTTTTTTGTCTTTTATGTGGACAGTAGGAATATGAATGAAACTACAAATGAGAGGGGATAAATCTCACCGAGCAACCTGGAAGCTGATACCACTTGATAGGGGTTGAGGTGTCCGATCTTTCTGTGTGGTGATAACTATCGATTTGATGGAGTCGACCCTCACGATCTGACTACAAACAAATAGGTCGTGTGCGCCTTAGCAATCGCAGAACCAACTCCGAATGGTTTTTGACCTCGCTGGAACAGCAAAATCAACCTGATCACAAAGATCAATTCCTGCAAGCAATCGAAGAACAAACAAGAACAAGATAGACAAACTGAAATCTTTCAAAGCTGGGATTCTCGAAAGCTGTCTAAAAGGTGGTCGTTGGACACAACTGAAGATCAGAAAGTTTGCATAAAAGCTAAACTATAACAAAAGAAAACTCAAGTGTTCTTGGTGGTGGCTGGGATCTTTAAATAGGGTGGAGGACGACCAGAGGGTGCTGAGGTCGTTCTCAAACCCTAGGACACGCCTCTAATGGGCTCAACTTGATACACGGGCCAACGACTCAAGTTGAGGTGACGTAGCACTTTCTGTATAAAAATGACGATTGGCACTGACTCCGACATGGTATAAAGGTGAGATTGGATCTATTTGAAAGTAGACTTTATGAGTTTTTCAGAATGTAGTTAAACATCCAAATTATATTCTATATGAAATCGTGGCTTCCGTTGCAAGTTTATACCTTTCTGCAGTCTAAATCCACCGTGTGTGAATCTTTCCATTGAAGTTCTTATTAGAAGATATGATGTCCAGTGGCGAAGGCTTGGGGACGTGGTGGTGGCGCAAAGGGAGGTCGTGCACCTGGCCAAACAGTGAAGGTTCCTGTGAACGGGTTCCACGGAAGTTGTTGCCAGGGGCCAGGTGGACGCATTTGCTGCCCGCCTCCGTTCTGTTGTCCACCGCTGTTCCCGCGTCTGTGTCGACGATTTTTGTTGGAGCCACCGCCGTTGTACGAGCCACCACGGTTCCCGGGAAAACCGCCCCTGTTGAAGCCGTCGGACACGTTCTGGCTGCCTGGGCCACCGAAATGTGATGTAGTGGGGGGGGGGGGGGTTGGGGCCGGGAGCACGCGGCGTCGGAGGGTGCGCAGGCGTAGTAGCCACCATGGCCATCTAAGTAGTCTTGCTGGCGAGAGTAACTTCTTCAATGAGGAGATCTGCACGTACATCAGAGAAAGGTGGGAACGGCCGTGTGTGTTTGATCAACGCTGCCATATAGGAATACTTTTCATTGAGTCCTCGGAGAAGATTGAGAACGAGGGTGCGGTCAAGAACCGTCTCACCCAAGTCCCCCAAAGCATCCGCCATGCTTTTCATCTTGTGACAATAGTCGGTGAGGGAGAGATCTTCTTGGACGAGAGTTCGAAACTCAGCATCTAGGAGGATGGCGTGTGTCTCCTTGTTGCCAATGAATTGATCTTCGAGGCCGACCCATATGGATCGGGACGTCGGGCTCGTGGTGGACACTGCTCCGATCAGTTCGGGCACGACGGTGCTGAAGAGCCATGACTTGACAGTGCAATCCATGCGGTGCCAATGAGCATCAGTAGAGAAGTTGTCGTCGGAGAGGACGAGGCAGTCGCGAGCATACTTCCTCACCGTGTTGAGGAATAACGTGCGCCAATGGTTGTATTGCAAAGAGGTCTGGTCGAGTACGAAGGGAATCGTTGTCTTGATGTTGGACATCGCGACGGCCTGGGCATGCAGCTGTGATTGCTCCAGGTTTTCGTACTCGGCGATACGTCGAACGGCTTCATCCACTTGGGCAGTAGCATCGGCTACTGCCTTGCGGAGCGCAGCAAGGCGCGCCTCCTCCGTCTGGGGAACGACTTCGGCCGGCTCGTCAGTGCCGGCGAGAAGACTTAGCGACGACTCGTTGGAACTGGCGAGAAACTCAACGACGGTTGTAATTTGCGGAAGCGATGGAGAGGTCGCCGGAGCGAACATCTCGTGATACCATAAAAGTAGATTAACTCAACATAATAATTGAATTGATTACATTCACCAGATGCGGTGGTTTATATACGCGTACACACGTACGGAGGTTACAACAGAATGCACCGTGATTTGGCTAACAACCACGGAAAGGAGCTAAACCACTAAACAAACTCCGGTGATAAGCTACGTGCATGGATCTGTTATCATGTTGATAAACACGTGATGGATTAATTGCTAACATGCTCGATGTTCATTTACGCCACCACACCGGCCAGTTGTTTTATGAAAAGCCTCAACCACCATCTCAAACATCTATGCAACGCCTAGTAATTGGTTATTGAACAGCACAACCATTTTTCACTGTTGCATGGCTCTTCCGTGCGAGGTTCTTCTCAAAGTAGGCGTGGCTGCCTCGAATACAACAGGGGGTGGAGAACTTTTTTTTCCCTTTTTTTAGATTGGGGATTTTTTAAAAGCATAATTTTGATTCCAGTGTGATTTGGTAATGTTTGATTTTGATTCCATCATGATTTAGTAGTGTTTGGGTTGGAATCATGATGACTTGATTGCGTTACATTTACTTTCTGTTCATCCTGATTCACACTCAAACAACATTTTGATTTTGATTTTGATTTCAATAATTTAATTCTGAGAGCCTCCAAACATAAAAAATGAAATTGAATCTGATTCTAGCTAATTTAATTCTAGTTGATTAAATTTCATTGACTCATGAAAATTGATTCAATTCTACAGATTCAAACGAGCCCTAAACGAAAAGTGAGAAGCAAAGAAAATTTTCACTTATCTTATAATCTAAGTGTGGCTGAAAAATCGTTTTCAAATACGGCGTAAGACAGTGACCCCGTTCCAGGTCCGTCCAGCACCCACCGGCCTCGTGGCTCGTCCCGGGACCGCTCCTCCGAACTGTTCCACCACCACGTCCTGTCTCACACGCTTGCCATTCACGGACCACACGTGGCTCGCCGATCGAGCCCACCGGGACCTTCCATACCACGCACCAGAAGGCGGCGCCGCAACCCCCCACACACGCGACGGCGCCCGCGCGCCAAACCTATCCGCGCACTGTAACCCACTGGCCGAGGCAAGCCGGGCGAGGCGACCCAACTAGGCGGTGCGAGCACAGGGCGAGATGGCGGCGGCGGCCGGCGAGGACGGACGCGAGGTGCCGAACCGGCGGGTGGTCCTGAAGCGGTACGTGACGGGGATGCCGTCGGAGGACGACATGGAGGTGGTCGCCGGCACGGCGCTGCTCGCCGTGCCGCCGGGGTCGATGGCCGTGGTCGTCAAGAACCTCTACGTCTCGTGCGACCCTTACATGCGCGGCCGCATGACCAAGCACGTCGAGCCCAGCTACATTCCGGACTTCGTCCCAGGGGAGGTGATCGATTCGTTATTTATCACTCGTCCAGAAAACAATCTGTTCTGCTGTTCTATTGGTGGGCATGGGAAGAAGAAAGGAACAAGATTTTGTTGACGTCCTTGCTTATTTGTTTATTACTTTCGCTGGTCATTGTATATGTGTTTCCCCAACGTGCTTAACCGGTTAAGGCCTCTTGAAACACATCGGAATTGTACGATTTAATCTTATTGGAAAGATGTAGGATTCGAGAATTTTTCCCGCAATCAAAGGTGGGGCACAAATTCAATATTCTGTCCGTGGCCGTTAAAGCGCCTATTTGTTCTCGTTCTCCAGCACTCCTGTTTTATAACCTATCCTAGGCTTATAATCTATAGAAAATGTAGACTGGATCCTGTATAATTTAGTATCTGAGATTGGGTCATGTCAATTTTTTTATTGTGGGTCCACTACGTTGCTGTTCAAGCAAATTGCATAATTTATCAAATCAAATTTTGCCAATTTGCGGCTTGCTTTATCCAATCGAGGTTCAGAAAGAAGGAAACAGAGATTTTGTTTACTAACATAGACCACTACACTGTAAGTTGGACGCCGCACAAATTGCTATGTACCACGCAGAATTCAGGCATGGACTGTTTGTTGTAGGCTGGGAGCCATCTAGACTCCTCTGCTCTGCTGAACAGGCGAAGTTTACTGAGATCTGTTTTGCTTCATCACTAGAGCTGCGTTCATTTTCAGCTTCTTCCTTTTTTCCCAGAAAATAAACAGGGAACTTACTAGTTTCCTGACAAAATTTCAGGTTTTGTCTAACTTTGGTGTGAGCAAGGTGGTGGCATCTGGGCACCCGGATTACAAGGTTGGCGATGTCGTGTGGGGGATAACCGGATGGGAGGAGTACACTCTTATCCCTAATCCAGAGTCCCTTTTCAAGATCAATCACCCTGAAATACCTCTGTCATACTACACCGGTGTCCTTGGTGAGCTCATTGTTACAACTACTGTTCATCCAGAAGCAAACTGTCATATTGAATCCTTGATGATCTTTCACATTGCTCCTTATTTTTTTACTAACTGAAAGCAAATATTACCGACTTCTCGAAACGAAAAAAAAGGCTCTGTTCAGTTCATGATTCTTTATACTATTTCTAACAATTTTCTGACTGCGACACAATCTTTATCATTCAGGCATGCCCGGCATGACAGCATACATCGGATTTTTCCATGTGGCCAAGCCTAAGAAAGGCGAGTACGTCTTCGTCTCGGCGGCGTCGGGAGCTGTTGGTCAGATTGTTGGGCAGCTCGCTAAGCTCACTGGCTGCTATGTGGTTGGAAGCGCTGGTTCTGATGAGAAGGTACCCAACTACCCATTTTCATTTCCCCTGTATCACGTCCCCTGATACTTGTTACGCACGCTTAATTATCATGTCACCACCTGTTAGCATAAGTAGATCATCTGCATCATCATGTGTAACTCAGTTCAAATATATTTTTTGTCGGATAAACATCTTCAGGTCAGTCTGTTGAAAACCAAGTTTGGCTTCGACGATGCTTTCAACTACAAGAAAGAGACGGACCTCAATGCCGCCCTGAAAAGGTTAGCTCGTCAACTCTTTGCAGCTACACAGAATAGCTAGTACGGAACAACTACAAATTTCAGTGAGGAGTCGTCTCTGTGGAATCCATCCATCCGCCCATCTGAATTCCGAAACCCCAAACACAGGTTCTTCCCGGAGGGCATCGACATCTACTTCGAGAACGTGGGCGGCGCGATGCTGGACGCGGCGCTGCTGAACATGCGCGTGCGCGGCCGGATCGCGGTCTGCGGGCTGATCTCGCAGTACAACGTGGAACAGCCGGAGGGCCCGCGCAACCTCTTCTGCGTGGTCGCCAAGCGCCTGCGCGTGGAGGGGTTCGTCGTCAGCGACCACTTCGGCGAGTACCGCGGGTTCGAGGAGGAGATGGTCGGGTACCTCAAGGAGGGGAAGGTCAGCTACGTCGAGGATGTCGCTGAGGGGATCGAGAAGGCGCCCGCGGCCTTGGTCGGGCTCTTCACCGGCCGGAATGTTGGCAAGCAGCTCGTCGCTGTGGCGCGTGAGTGAGTTGCAAAGGTTGTGCGTGAAGACTCGGTGAATAAAAGAGAACTGGATACTAGACGGAACAATGCACTCTGGTTACTTACTCCTTATAGCAGTTCTAAAAAAAAATTACTCCTTATAGTATCAAAATCATATCTAAAATAACTTGTTTTTTCGAGTATGAAAGGATTATAAGTAGAGGATTTGCGTCAATAATATTGGAATCTTGTTTGTACAGTACATATTATTGTCGACATTCCTGGGAGAAGGAGGGCGCAGGTTTGTGCGTCACTGTCTACGTCGAACGGTCGAAGTTAAAAAGGCTCCAGTGGAAGCTGAGACGTCCGATTCCTTCTAGGCACAGAACACGCCTACCGTCCTTGGACAGCGCCCACGCTTCCGTTTGACATGCCGAGCCCCCAACTCACCTCTCGGCGGCGTTCAGGGTTTACTAGAACTGTTAGGATAATTTAAGTTTTTAAAATTTTAACTTTTTAAAATAATATTTGAATTTCACTCGAGAGAAAAATAAATGCGACAATTTAGGTACCTAATATTTTTAGGTTTGGATTTATTTACACCTGAATTTACATTATCTTATTAAATTATAGTTGTAATTAATGTCATCCAACAATGTATTATCACAGTTCAGAGTAGATGATCTTATGTTAGATAAAGATATGTATGCTTGATTAGCTCGCTTGAGGTGTGGATAACTTAGATTTAGAATTCATCCTTTAAGAATATCCACTAGATTTAGAATTCATCCTTTAAGAATAAGCTGTACTAGGTTAACAAAAGGTTTAGCTGCTTATTATTCAAGTATTTCGGTTAGTTCAGGTACCTGAGTTATAAATCCAGTTAGACCGAAAATTAATTTGGACCAAAAATTGATTTGGATTTTATATTTCGGAATTTTCAGGTTCGGACTTTTTTTTTCTAGCTTGGGACTCGGGTTTCGAGTGAGTAGGGTGGTACCATCATGCCACCCGAATTTGAAGATCTGTGATCTTTTGTTCAGTTTCACTGGGTGGGAGGACTCAATAGTTCCCAGCACTCGATCCAATATCAATCATCCTAAAATGCTTGTCCTACTGCCTAGGTGCTCTAGGTGATTTACTCACTCCGTTTTCGAATTATTAACACCGTTGACTTTAGACATCAATTTTAATCATTTATTTTATTTTAAAAAATTGATGAATACTATATATTTTGTTATAATTTACTTTATTATACTATGAATTACAATTTTACATATTTAAATTAATTTTTTAAATAAGACGAATAGTCAAAATTAATGTCTAAAATTAATTGTGTTAATAATTTAAAAACGGAGGGAGTATTTGTCAAGTGTCTAAGTTAAATGTTCTTTGCAACTCTTTGGCAATCGACTACACTGACTGTCAGAAGATTAAGGAGAATAATAGATGGGTCTATATAGGGACTAATCTAATCTATCAGCCACATGATAATCGGTGCAATCGATTGCCGAGATACCTCGTTCCTTCCCATCGTACCTCAAGACATGTTAATTCATTTACCTCAAGACGTGTCCTTCGTGCTAGTTTGTTTGCCACAGAACAGCCTGAACTTGTTTCAGGTCAACCTGCTGAAGACGAAGTTTGGATTTGACGAAGCTTTCAATTACAAGAAGGAACAAGAACTCAATGCTGCGTCGAAGAGGTTTGTTATTTGAGAGCCACCTCTTCCTCAAACAAAGTAGTGATTGGAAACAATCGAATTTTTATTTTTGAAGGAACATTACCTGACTCCTTTGGCATGCACGTAGAACCTCTGTTCGTTACTCCGTATCATAATTTTTGACATTTTAGATAAGATTTAGGTCAAATATTACAAATATAATTTACAAATAACTTTAAAATGATTAAGTTTGAAAATATGAAAATTGTATGAATAGATTTGTCTTAAATTTTTTTATAAAAGTATAAATATACCACTTTAAATAAAAAGTTTATATAAAAAATAGAAGTCAAAATTACATTTTATAGTCTAGACCATGTCATTTTTTAAAACATTAAAAATTATGAGATTGAAGGGAGTAGCTTGTTCTGAAATCTCCATTTGTTCATTCACGTGCTTCTCCGACAGCATCGACTAGAAAATTAGTTCATTCATTCACTTTTAATTGTACCTCTTTTTGCAAGAACTAGAAAAAAGTATTGGGCAAAAAGAAATATGTACTGGAAAGGTAAAATGCGTATTAAAAAGTGATAATGAAATAATTTAGGAACAATCTTTTTTAATTTAGAATGAAAAATAAATGTGAACGAGTAATAATTTGAATTTTTTTGTTACCAAAATTTATTCCCAAAGCATGGGGTTTCTGTTCCGCATTTTGTCTAAACAAGCCAAAGCAGCTGAAAAAACAGCACAAACCAGGTGTGCGGCGTCGTCACATTCACCTCGCAGAGCAGAACGATGATGTCGATGCATTCTCTAGTAAGATTTGAAAGTTTACAAGAGTCAGTTTTGTTCTGCTGATCTGTTTCAGTCCCACAGCTGCATATGCTTCACGTCTGCCACATGGATTTATGTGCGAAAACTGAACTGACAGCATTCACTCAAGCGCGATCAGATAAATCTCACCCATCTGAAGGAGACGACAATAACAACTTGTGATCTGCAGTCTGGCCGTTTTTTAGAGTACATTTTTAGTTAAACGAATAAAGAAGCATCATCAAATATTTAAATACTACCTCTATCTATAAATATAAGATTTTTTGACTGATTAAAATCAAACACCTTCAATTTTATCTATTAATGATAAAAAAAATTAATAATATTTTATCTTATATCAATTATGTTACTCTTTATAATATGTAACGCTTTATAATAGAAATTATTTAAAATTCTAAACATTATAAGCCAAAATTAATGAGATTTGACGACCAAGCCAAAAATATTTATTTACCAAATAAAAACCACTTGTAAAGTATAACAAACACGAAAGAAAAAGAAAAGAAAGAAAGAAAGGATTCGTTCGCGAGTGAAAATGTCGCAGCTTGTTCGAGGCCGTCACAAAACAGACGAATCTGAGCGGCACGGAGAACTGCGGTTCGTTGTCGCCAACCTTCAATGCAAAGGTCGCCACTGATCTGGCCCCTTTGCTCTGCAAATTGGCTGCTCCTTCACCAAAGATCCAGGAGCATTTCATTTCACAAACACTTTCGCGGCAACAGATCGGCAACAAACCAAGAAACCCAAACAAAGATTAGAACTTTCCCATTACTCTATCCCACGCGGCGAGAACCAAACGCGAACAATCAAAGGGAAGCATGAAAAAAGCAAAAGGAAACAGATCGCGGCAAGGATGCGACGGCAGCGCGGCGGGCGTAGGCGCTGATGAGCGAAGAGGATCTGACGAAACCGCTGTATTTATAGCGGGTGCGGCGGCGGCGGCGGAGGCGGAGGCAGACTTTAACCCTAGCTGACCCTGGGGTTCCGCGTGTGTATTGGGCCTTCTGAACACGAACAGTTCTCCTGGGCTGAGCCACCATGGGCTCTGACGCAGGCCGGAAAATAAAATCAGCATTTTGGGCCACCGTAGGCAGCCTCCGCCGCATCACTGTTTTTCTCTCTCTCTCTCTCTCTCTCGTTGATTCTATAGAACTTGAAGGAAACGTTAGTTTATTCAAATATTAAAAAGTAAATTTCACAAAACTACACATATTTTGACAAAAGTAACACAAAACTACAGCTTTTAGAAGTTGTATCACAAAACTACACATTTCGAGTTTTAATATATCACAAAATTATATATTTTATGAGTAACTATCACAAAATGATGGATTTTACACCACTTAAATCTATAGTTTTATAATAAATTACCTTTGTAGACCTATAGTTTTCTGCTACATTCATCACTAAATCTGAAGTTTTGCGATACATTTTCTTAAAGTTATAGTTTCATGATAGTTTTGTTAAAGTATGTGTAGTTTTGTGATACATTGAAATATTAAATATGTAATTTTATGATATACTTTCTTTATTTTTTAATTGTTATCGTCATTGACTTCTAATATCAACTTTAACCATTCGTTTTATTCAATTTTTTTTGATAAATATGATATATTTTATTATAATTTGATTTATCATTAGAGTTATTTGAATCATAACTTAAATTTTGACACATTTGAATCAATTTTTTTAATAAGACAAATGATAAAAGTTGATGTTAAAAATCAACAATGACAATAATTAAAGAATGGAGGGAGCAACTTCTAAAATCTGTAGTTTTGTGATAGTTTTGTCGAAGTATGTGTAGTTTTGTAAAATTTACTCTATTAAATATTACTTCATCCGTTCTTAAATTGATGTCGCCGTTGATTTTAGAATCAACTATTCGTCTTATTCAAAAAATTAGTTTGAATGCGTAAATTTTAAGTTGTGTTTCAAATAACTCTAATGATAAATCAAATCACAACAAAATATATGAAATTTATTAAAAAAAAATTGAATAAGATGAATAGTCAAAGTTGATGTTAAAAGTCAACAGCGACAACAATTTAAGAACAGAGGGAGTAGTTTTGACCTTACAAGGGGTAATCAGTTTTTAGTTAAGCAATTTTTTGTGACGCAGAATTCTAAAAAGACTACGAAATGGGAAGCACGGTTTTGGAGTTTCCCGGTTCTTGTAATCTTATACTGCAAATGAAAATTTACGGGATTTTCCAATTGACTGTTTAGATGGATGACAGGAACAATGCAAAAACTTATGGAGACGAATTAAAAGAATATGTAATATTATCATACTTTTTTAAAACAACAAATTATAAATAAGTTTATAATACTTATCATACTTTTTAATATGACAAATAGTAAAAGACAACTTTAAAAGTACTCTAAACAGAAAAAATAATTTAAAAATGAAGGGAATAGCACATTTTTCATGAAAGCATTTCAAGAATAAAAAAGAGCGGAGGAGGAAGAACTTTCCATTTATGGCTTGTCTGTACAGCGGCAACTTGGCCTGCTAGCACACGGGCCCTAATTACAAGCGTGACAGACAGCCTTGGGTTCATTAAGGTCCGTTTAGTTGGCTGCCGGATTGAGACTGGTTCGTATGTGTTGAAACAAGTTGGTTGTAGCTAGCTTGACTATATATAAGATGATCTGTTTGTTTAGTTGCATATAAGAAGACATAGTGAGAAAAGATAATATTTGGTTGCCCGTATTAAGTGTAATTTGTATGAGATAAAAATAGAAAAAAGTTATTTTAATATTTAATTTATGCAAACACACTCTAATAATCTTTATTTTAGCTTAATACATCTTAATCTATTTCAAAATAATTTAATATCACTTAATATATACTAATAGTATACTAATAACAGTATCAAAATGCTACACACCGTACCTCGTGAGTCAGGCCCGCGAGAGACGACAAAATTTTTTGTTTTTGCAGAGCCAGACTGCGAAGGGTGCTTTGCATCGCGGGAGCCAGGCTCAACCACCAACCTAGGCAACCAATCAGTCGCAAGGTGCACGCGCACAGCCTGGCTGGCGTCGGTGTGGGCATCCAAACGTGCCCTAAACTCTCACCAAGCTAGAAAAACTTTACTTCTATCTAATTTTGATTAATTATTTCTATAGATTCTATTAACTTTAACAACATGAGAAGTATATTTTTAAATTCATTATAAGTAATATTTTCAAATATATATTTTATATTATTAAAGTTTATTTAATTTATAGATATTTTTTTCAAGATTATACATCGCGGAACATAAACGCAAAGTTTTTCGGGATAGAGGTAGTAAAAAATAGGAAATTGACCAGTGCACTTTTCTTTTTTTCTCCCATGATAAATGGTGGCAAATGGTACTACCTTCTGCAAATGAGGTACTATCAAAATGAGATTTTTATCCCATAAAAGAAAGATAAATTTTATTGAAGTTTCAGCGAACACAGACACAGCAATATGTATTACTTTGCCTGTTTTTGGCAGCAGCAATGATCAGTTTTGCTGCAGCGAGCATCCTCGAATCCATTTCTTTTACAATATTTATCGCATACAGAAGAGTCACACCAAGTATACTGGACACACGACTGGATGCTGCCGCCGGCTACACATGAAACGCCACAGAAATCATCAAACAAGGCTAATTGTTGGGTTGAAAATATACAAATTCCAAGAAAATAAATCAGAGAGTAAGTGAAACTAGAGATCTGCACCGTTGTTCTTGCTCGCTGCTTCGCTGTAGGACGGGGCGGTTGCAGACATGATTGCAAGAACCAAGAACAATGTCACTGCTAGCTTCATAACGTTTATCGGCAAGTTACCTTACGAAATATGTTTACCCCTTTCTTTTGTAAGGAGGAAGATGAATTCCTTCTTGAATCTTAGCATCCCTTTTTATATAGTTCATTGTATCAAAGCTCAACAAACCTAAGTAGCAAATTCGTCACCTCAGAATTAATTCATGCTCTAACATATCTTGCACTTGTTTGTTTTTTATATCTTCGTAAGCCGCAATAATAAATGTGTGAATATCCGAAGTAGTAGTATTGGGGTATAAATTTATCAGTCTGAAACTTGCGTTGCCTCACATCCAACATTCATTCTTTCCACATCTAGATACTTGGATTTGGTATCTGTACCCAGTCCCGAATAAATGTTTGAGTAATCTGTATCAATGCAACATTAAATGCATAGCCAAAAAAATTATAGTACTGTCTCTGTTGCAAAATATAAGAACGGTTTGGTCAAAGTCAAACTCTTTTATCTTTGACTAATAACATCTATAAAAATAAATAATTTTTAATATAAATAGTTGCATATTATGAATATTTGTTTTACTATGAATCTACTAATATGATTTATATATGATAAAATATCTTTAATTTTCTATTATTAATTATCAAAGTTAAAGAAATTTAACTTTGATCAAACATATAAATGCTTATTATTTTGGAATAAATGGAATATATGCCAATATCCTATAGCGGTGTTAAGATATCTCAAGACCAGCGTTTGGTATACTTTAATGCACTTGAATAAGAATGTTACTATCTCCGTCCATAAATTCTTGACACTTTCAACTTTTAGATGTTATGTTTTGACTCTCCATCTAATTCAAAAATTTATTAAAATATCAGTTATTTTATTGTGATTAGTTTTATCAAAAGAGATGTTTTAAACTAATTAATTTGTTTTTATATTTGTAAATAAATTGAATAAAATGAATAGTCAAATGTGATGCCTAAAAGTCAAAAGTGTCAAGAATTTAAGGATGGAGGGAAACTGGTAGTATCAAACACATTTTTACACAAATTTGTCCTTATGAAAGAAAATGTTACGGTTGTCCTCCTGTGTAATCTTGCCATGTCACTCGCAACTAGATTGTCCATACCTCTACCAACTACAAATTCCAATAGAATTCTGTGAAAGGAATATGCTTTGAAGTTCATTTATTTTACATTAAGAAAGGTGAGATATAAACAGAAAAAAGAGCAGAAAATAATAATTATTGAAGCATGAGGGGCCGCAGACAGGGTTTCTACACCACGGTGCCGGACCATGCAAGTAGGTGGACGCCACCTATGGGCGCTGATATTTTGAGAGATGCAACATGTGAAACGGATCGTATTACAGTAGTAGGGTTCACAAAATCATGAACAAGTCGGTTTTCAACAGTGCTAAAAACCAGCTGACAAACTGGTGAAACAGTCGGTTTACACTTTTTATTATAGTACTAGATTCGATATTTAGCAAAAATCAGTCATCCGGTAAATCTGAGCCAGACTGGTTTCACCATTTTTCATGAAAATCGATCGGTTTTCCCCAGTTTTTTAAGCCCTAATAGTGAGTAGATAGACAAAATGAATGACATTGTTATGATGTTGTATATGATGGATGATGTGATTGGCGTCAACAGGGTAACGGTTTGAATTAAGACACGATTAGAGGTGGATTAGGACATGATTATAATTGTTTGTCGTACTAGGTGTCTATGTTTCCTTTAGGCTAGCAGATCGTCATATGGGGATTAACATGCTTAATATCTGGTACGTAGTTTGTCATAATTCATCAGCTATTTGTCCGATCCGATTTGCAAATCCATGAGGTAGTTTAAGGGGAAGTTTGCTGTTATAATTGGTTATTTTCCTACATATGACACAATTATTTTACTCTATCAGGTAAGGGAATATATCCATGTGCTCTCATGAAACAATGAGAAATAATGGTACAAAACGAGTAGAGTTGAGATGAAGACTAACTATTTTGCTTTTTTTAAGCTGAACTGCGCCAGACAAATTGCCCACTTGAACTTGTCCTGAGGCGTAATTGCTTACAAGATTTATGAATTATCAAAGGCTTACTCTCCTCGTTCTTAAATTGATGTCGCCATTGACTTCAAACTTCAACTTTGATCATTCTTCTTATTCAAAAAATTATGATAAATTTCATATATTTTTTTATGATTTACTTTATCATCAAATGTATTTGAAATAAGGTTCAAAATTTTATACATTTGAACTAATTTTTTTTGAATAAGATGAATTGTCAAAATTGAGATTTAATTGAAGTCAACGGCGACATCATTTTAAGAACGGTGAGAGTATATATTTGAGAAATATAGTATGGCACCCACATGATATGTCTACTTTTGGAAAGAAAGAGTATTAGTGTCCTTTACCCTGTATAGGACCACAGATCTAGGTCAGTTGCCACCGTGAGTCAAATTTGAGAGATCGAGACAGCCACTTGCTGAAGTGCTACTTACTAATCTTCCATATGCTTCGATCCAGAGTTTGGGCAGGGAGAGGATATGGGCACCACGTTTAATTGAAGAGATACATGGTGACCGAGGCCGTGAGGTACATGTGAGGCTCACAAGTTGAGTCTACCTCCAAGACATCTCATTTATGAACCGTGATGCTTTCATTCAAGAGTGACAACGATAATTCATTTGCAAATTGCACAATTCAGCATCACACATCATTAAACCATGAGGACTAAAACAACACATGAGTCCACATGCACCATTTATTGTCGAGCGCAGACGTCGAGGTCAGCAGCCCTGCACAAGCTGCACGATCCAATTATTATTGCTACGCCTACGCGGCTGTGGCCGCCGGCATCGGGATGGTTTTGGGCACGCCGTTGCTGATGATCTCGCCGGCGGCGAGCGCCGCGTCCTCCTTTTTGGCGACGCCGTTGAACTCGGAGAACCACTTGGCCGACTTCTTCATGTGGCGCTTGAAGTTGTCGTTGTAGTCGATGTAGATGAGGCCGAAGCGGTGGGTGTACCCGTTCTGCCACTCGAAGTTGTCCACCAGGGACCAAGTGAAGTGGCCGCGCACCTTGGACCCGTTGCTGCATTAGTTTTTTTTGTTATTATTATATATATTCCTGACGGTAATATAGATAAATTATTATTATTATTATTATTATTATTATTATTATTATTAATGCGATTCATACTCGATGGACTCCTTGACGATCGCGATGTGATCCTTGAGGTAGTTCAGCCGGACGTCGTCGTTCAGAGCCTTGTCCATGGTCAGGTTGCCCTCGTCATGGTCACCAACACCTGCACATGTGGTTGACTTAATCCAAGCATACGTGCATGAATCTTATGTTTTTGTAATTTTTTGTACATGTGAATGCGCAGTGTAGCATGCTGTTTACCGTTCTCGGTGATGTAGATTGGTGGGTTGCCGTATCTGTCCCTGATGACCATCAGCAGGTTCTTCAGGCCTTCCGGGTAACAGCACAGCCAGCCAGTCCCGGTCTGCACAGAACAAGAAGCCAGCTCGTTCGTTACCATTCCATGCACATATTGTTCTTCACACCTTGGATAGATGAGTATTAAGAAGTACTATGAATTTACTTACGTCCGGACCAATATCGTGTCCGTCAGGGCCTTTTGCTGAACCAATCAAAGAGGTAAAATTTTGCAGGGCAAAAAATTGTCAGTATCAGTCAATATCGCTGATTAAGACGAGCTAGCCAAATGTACATGATGTTATCGTCGATTCTTACTGCCGACTTCAGCGTAGGCGTCGTCCTTGTTGAGCGTCGGCGAGTAGAGCGACGAGTAGTCGACGTGACTCGAGAACCGGGAGGTGTAGTAGTTGAGCCCCAGCATGTCGTAGCTCCCCGTGAGCTTGGCCTTCTCTTCCGGCGTGAAGTGGGGCAGCCGATCCTGGATCAGCGCCCTCATGGAGAACGGGTAGTCACCGCGATACAAAGGCTCCAGGAACCTAGAACGTACATCAAGGGTAATTCATAACATTTAGGAGGTTAATTGTGGCATAAAATTACTGCTAACTGTGACCAGAGTTAACTGTGAATAATGAAATTGAATGAACTATACAATGTTGAAGGTTAATTATGTACCATCCAAGGTTGTGGTCGATGGATCTGTCTCGTGCCTGCGAATGAACATGGTTGGTCCTATCGAATGGTTCGTAGCCCATGGACACAAGCGCTATCCCTATCTTCCCCTCTTGATGTTCCTGAAGGTATGACAAACTAATGTTAATCCTCGATCTTAAGATACATCATTTCATTTTTAAAGCTTCGATCTTGACTGTCAAATTACTATTGTACCACTATATACTCTACACTTCAACGGCCACATATATCATGAACAGTATACATATACGAGTACTTGCCTGGTACTTTGTCTTGTAGAGCCTAGCGGCCTCGGCGTGGGCTAGGAGGAGGTTATGACCGGCTTTGTATGGCTCGACGAGGGAGTCGCCCGTCGGAACTGCGCATGGATTGCCCGGTGAGCACCGCCCGGGGGCATGCTTGCCGATGCCATAGGCGTTGCAGCAGAAGACGTATGGCTCGTTGAAGGTGAACCAGTGCTTAACCCGGTCACCAAAGTTCTTGAAGCACACCTCCGCGTAGTCCTTGAAATCATTCCTGCAGAGCAATGCGCGGCAAATGATCAAGAACAAATTAATTGCTGGACTATTTTAGTTTTTCTAGTTGTCTGATTATTTGCAATGGACGGATAAAAGAAAAATGAGTGCATATTGTTTTTGGATGATCGTATTTTCAGGTGCTTACACTATTCTCGGGTTTAAGAAGCTGCGGTACTCATCCTCGAGAGCTTGAGGTGTCTCCCAGTGGAAAAGGGTCACGTATGGCTTTATGCCTATAGGTTGAAGCAAATTAACAGTTTTAATTATTCTGTGAAGTATTTGACTATATATTTTATAGACTGACAAGCAGACTAATCACCATTTTCTATCAGCTTGTTGATTAGGTTGTTGTAGTAGTTGATGCCGGCCTGATTTATCCCACCTTGGAGCGTCCCCTCTGCAGGAAAAATATGTGTAACATCTCAGATGGGATCTGTTTTCTCAGTTTACAGTAAATTGCTGGCAAATGGTGATGGGTGGCTTTTCTGTAATTTACTTGGCAGTATTCTAGGCCAACAAATTGAGAACCGGTAAGCATCCATGCCCATCGCCTTCAGCATTTTCACATCCTCCTGTTTCAGAGTAATAAAATAATATACATGAGTCAGGAAACAGGGAAGTTTCTTAAATTGTCAAACAAGCGGCTTTTTGGAAACTTACAGCTGTTTCAATATCATTCAAAATACTCATGCTTTCGATGGACAAGTCCACCGTCGAGTATTTTTTAGAGTTTCCTATTCATTACTATTTGAAAGGAATATCTTTTACATGGTTCTTATTAATTTTGTTATGGCTGCTCTATTGATACATTCGAATAAAGATGTTTCAGTTGAACCACTCCACAAGGAAATCATACGAATACTGAGCATGTAACGTCCCGAATTTTCGAGTTAATAAAGCAGCTATTTCCCTAAATTTCGTTTCAATTAAATTATCTGTTTCAATATTTCATTCTGTTCAAAATTCTTTCGTACCGAATTTCGTTTCGTCAAAATCCGATGTTCGTCTAAATTAATCCGGTGCCGAAATAATTTAGTCCGCGTAATTTTTAAGTTTGACTAAAATTATTTCTCGGAATTTCTCTAATTAATTTTTCGGGTTTCTAAATATTTCTCCTAATTAATTCTCAGATTAATTCCTAACCCCTATTTTTCACCAACCTATAAATACCCCTCTCAACCCTAGCCCCAAATCCCCATCTCATTTCTCCCCATTTCGTTTCTTCCACAGCAAGTTCTATTTTTCTGGAACCATCGCCCTTCCTTGCGCCGCTTCTGCTCTTCGATCTGCGTGCCGCCTGCCACAGCCCCGTCCGCGCGTCACCGTTCGCCTGGAGTCTCGCGCCAGCGCTGTTTTCCTGTCGCGCAGGACCCGCGTCGATCCACCGGTCCAAGCGCTGAGTCACCGCACCGAGCGCCGTCTTCGTCGCCTGCCCCCGTGTCACTGTCGACCGCAAGGAGCCGCGCGCCATCCCTGCCGCGTCTGCCAGCACTGGTTCCCGAGACCGCGTCGTCCGCCGGATCGACCAGAGCAGCGCCGCGCCGACCTCTTCTCCGATTTCCGAGATCCAGTTTCCAATCTCCGAATTCCTGTACGCGGTTCCGGTTCCCGATCTACGATCTCCAGATTTTCGTCTCCAATTTCAGATCCCGGTGAGAACGATTTTTCCTTCTCTTAAATTCATTTTTCCTTTCCAATTAATTGTTAGATTAATTGCTAATTTGTTCTGTGATTAGTTATTCTGCAATTAATCTAAATCCTTGTGATCTCGATCGTGTACAATTTTCGGGAACCCCGTTTGATCTCCGTTTAATCCCGAAATTGTTCCGTTAATTTGTCTCGTTGCAATTATTGTGTAGGGTGGTTCCGAGAAATGTTTTGCGCGCGTTTAGTCTAGTAATTTCGATTTAGATTTAATTCCGGTTCTATTTTTTGTCGTGTAATTAGTGTATAATCCCTGTTGTTCCCTGAGGAGGAGTTCTGCGAGCCCGATCAGTTTGCCTATCCGGATCCCGACTTCGATCCCGATTTGCCAGGCAAGCCGTGTCCCTTGATCACTTTGTTCCCAGCATTTCAAACTGCATGTTTTGTTTGCAACCTTAATTTGCATGCCAACTATTTTAAAATGTGCTAGCAACATTTCTAAGCCGTGCCTATTTACTATTCCACAAATATTAACCCTAGGATTGCTTTAGTACATTTATTTTACTTTTATGCTTAGCCATGCTTAGTCGCATTTAATTTTTATCTCACACCTATCACTATAAAATGGAATTTGTGTTAAATGCTTTTGAACTGTGCTTCAAATGTGTGAGTATTGTAAATAACAATACATAACTATTTAGCGGGGTTAGGTTGGAGCATGAGGAGCTAGGGGACTTTTGAGAAGTCCCTGTGGGTGTACCTGTTGCGGTACAACGTGAAGATCCGGGCTGGTATCTTTCCGTGAGACTTGTTGTTGCCGTTGAGGTTGGAGTTGGTGCCTGCCTCGGCAATGAAGGACCGAGTCCTTCGAGCCTTGTACGCTCAGTTGACAACCATGCACACCACGTTACCCTGTATGGGCAGTTGGCTTGATCTTTAAGCTTGCCGAGACTGGTTGTTTACCTGTGGATTGGCGGTGTAGTGTTAGTGTGGTGTAGAGCTCTGACTCCCCACATGAGATCGAGATACCCCACCTGATCAGTGGTAGGCTCTTCACAACTTCAGGACCCGATTGCGTAGGCTTTTGGGATCCCTATCCTGGAGGACGGATGACGCCAGTTAAAGCTTGTGGACGGGTCTTGTGTGTTTGTCGGGACTACGACGGTAGTTTCCGATGACGCTTCTTGTGGATACTCTCAGCTTTGACTTCGACTACGTCTCTGACGGTCCGTGACGTTCGCTCCTGCGCTCAAGCTAGCCTGTGTGGAGGAGGTTCGCTACTGCGGCCATGTTGATGCTTCCGCGGTTGTTTTTGTTGGATTCACGATAGTGATATATCTGCTCTGAGATATTTCCGGCCTGCGTGCTGATGGACCCCTTTGGAGGATTTTATTCTAATACTTTCACTCTGATCTACTATTTTCTAATTTGTTTCTTGTTTAATATTTCTGTTATGGTTTCTTGATTGATCGCTTGTGATATCGTGATTGCCAAACTCCTGGGATTGGCAATGTCACGTGAGATCGGGACTTATCGAAAGGTAAGTGAAAACCCGGTCGTTACAGGTGGTATCAGAGCCATACTTGACCGTAGGAGCGTAACCGTAAAACTGGACGTAACTAAACATTATTTCTAGAGTTCCTAATCTGCTAACAAATCTTCATCGTGAAAGTTGTTTTCGTAAATCTCGTCGTTTGCTTGGTGGGAGTCTTGTTTGCTTAGAATAGTACTTGTTTAGATATCATCGTTCTAATCTGCTCGCTTTCTATCTTTTTTAGTAATTCTGTTTCTGCTAATGCTATCTTTCTGATCAGAATTGTTTTCCTGCAACAGATGGCTCTGAGGAGGTTTGGACGGCTTCACGCTCGTTTTGAGGAGGCCGCTCCGGAGGACCCTGAGGTACCGCCACCCGCTGGGCGTGGTCGTGGTGCTGTCCCCAGAGGTCGTGGTTGCGGCGCTGGAGGCCGTGTACCAGTGCCACCTGCGGCTGACGCGCCTGGCGTTGGTCGTGGGCGTGGCCGTGGGCGTGGTCGTGCTGGAGCCCCTGCCCCTCAGGCCGGAGGTCGTGGCAGGGGAGATGCCATGGACCCTGGTGTTGAGGCTGCTGGTGCTGCCGCGCCTGGTGAGGAGCTTCTAGCTGCTCCGAACCTGGTAGAGGTGATGGTCCGACAGACGCTTCTGCTTGAGCGTATCGTCGAGCAGTCACAGCAGCAGCCTCGTGGTCGTGCTCCTGCTTCTGACGCAGCACCGTACCACCAGTCAGTCGGTTCTCGCATGGCGATGTTTCTGAACATGCGCCCTCCCACTTTTGACCGTGCAGTCGATCCTTTGGATGCTGACGACTGGCTCAGGGTTATCGAGAAGAAGCTAGACCTGATTCAGTGTGACGATCAGGAGGCAGTTCGTCTGGCAGCTCACCAGTTGACAGGTGCAGCTGGTGCTTGGTGGGACACTCTGTACGCCACACTTGACGAGCCTGAGCTGTTCACCTGGGACGACTTCATCATCGCTTTCCGTGGTTTCCACATCTCAGAGGGAGCCATAGAGGCGAAGGCGGAGGAGTTCCGTACTCTTCGTCAGGGGAGTATGACTGTCACCGAGTACGCCAACCGCTTCACTCAGCTGAGCCGTTTTGCACCCGAGGAGGTCTCGACTGAGCGTCGCAAGATGTACTGGTTCCGCAAGGGCCTACGTCTTGAGATGCTTCCGTACCTAGACGGAGGTGTTCAGAGGAGCCTTCGTGAGCTGATCGACAGATGCCTAGCTTTGGAGGTGTCACTTCAGAAGCTCGACCGGTCTAGGGATGGTAAGAGGAGAGCTCTTGGCCAGGGACCCAGTCGTGAGGCTGCGCAGCGTCAGCGTTTCAGTGGTTCTTTCCAGCAGGGATCGAGACAGCCCACCTTCGCCCGATCCACTGTTCCTGCTCCAGCTTCAGTCCAGCAGCAGAGTTCTCAGCGCCAGAGAGGTGCCTTCCAGCAGCAGCAGTCCTCTTTCCGTCCGACAGGGGGTCAGCCCTCGGTAGGCTGCTTCGAGTGTGGCCAGGAGGGTCACAAGGCGTTTCAGTGTTCGAGGCGCCAGCAGCATGGACCTGGGGGAGGTGGTGTTCAGTTTGCCACTCCCGCTAGGCCACCGCACCAGTCAGGAGGACGAGGAGTGCGTTCAGCGGGCCATGGCGCTGCTCAGCCGAGCGTCACGCGCAGCCGCCTGAACCACATCTCAGTGGAGGAGGCACAGGAGGCACCTGACGTCGTCGTTGGTGAGTTCTTGGTTCACTCTTACCTAGCGACGGTTTTGTTCGACTCGGGGGCTACGTACTCGTTTGTGTCGTCGGCGTTTGCGTCCACACACAGTCTTCCTACCTCACTCTTAGCTATACCTACACTTACCACTTCACCTCTTGGAGTCTACAAGAGTCGTGTTGAGTGTAGAGGTGTTCGGATCTTGATAGAGGGTGTGGTTTTTCTAGCTGATCTCATCGTCCTTCCCTCGCGTGACATTGATGTCATCTTGGGGATGGATTGGCTAGCGAGGCACCAGGGAGTCATTACTTGTGCTGAGAGGGTTGTGTCTTTGGTCAACCACCACGGTGTTCGAGTGGTGTGTGCTCCTAGAGCGTCTAGAGTTCCACCTTCAGTTTGCAGCTTGCAGGAGCTATCTTTGGAGCAGATTCCTGTTGTTCATGAGTTCCCAAAGGTGTTTTCCGATGAGTTGCCGGGACATTCTCCAGATCGAGATGTTGAGTTCGTGATTGATCTTCTTCCTGGTACCGCGCCGATTGCCAAGCGGCTGTTCCGGATGTCTTCTGATGAGCTTGCTTTGCTTAAGGAGCACATTGATGAGCTCTTGAGTAAAGGGTTCATTCAGCCGAGTGCTTAACCGTGGGGAGCCCCAGTGCTGTTCGTGAAGAAGAAGGATGGATCAATGCGCATGTGCGTTGACTATCGTTCTTTGAACGAGGTGACGATAAAGAACAAGTACCCTTTGCCGAGGATCGATGATCTGTTTGATCAGTTGAAGGGTGCGAAGTTCTTTTCCTCGATTGATTTAAGATCGGGGTATCACCAGATGAAGATTCGACCTTCTGACATTCCGAAGACTTCGTTCGTGACGAGTTATGGGTCTTATGAGTTCCTGGTCGTTTCTTTTGGACTCACTAATGCCCCTGCCTACTTCATGAACATGATGAACAAGGTGTTTATGGCTGAGCTGGATAAGTTCGTGGTGGTTTTCATTGATGATATCTTCGTCTATTCCAAGTCAGCCGAAGAGCATGAGCAGCACCTGAGAATTGTGCTTGGGAGGTTGAAATCTCATTAGCTGTATGCCAAGTTCAGCAAGTGCAAGTTTTGGCTTGAGAAAGTTGCTTTTCTGGGCCATGTTGTTACAGCGGAGGGCGTTGCCGTTGATCCTGAGAAGGTCAAGGCTGTTGTGAAGTGGGAGTCTCTGAGGTCAGTCTCTGAAGTGAGGAGTTTTCTTGGATTGACAGGTTACTATCGCCGATTCATTGAGAACTTCTCCAGGATTGCTAAGCCTATGACCGAGTTGACTCAGTTGGGTGTGCCGTTTGTCTGGTCAGATGCTTGTGAGAGGAGTTTCCAGGAGCTGAAGATGAGGCTGACATCTGCGCCTGTTCTGACCTTGCCGGATATTCACTAGGACTTTCAGGTTTTCTGTGATGCTTCTCGCCAGGGTTTGGGTTGTGTGCTGATGCAGAACAAGAAGGTTGTATGCTATGCTTCGAGGCAGTTGAAGAAGCATGAGTTGAACTATCCGACGCATAATCTTGAGTTGGCAGCTGTTGTCCATGTTTTGAAGATTTGGAGGCACTATCTGATCGGCAACAGATGTGAGATCTTCACCGACCACAAGAGTCTCAAGTACATCTTCACTCAGTCAGAGCTGAACATGAGGCAGAGGAGGTGGCTTGAGTTGATCAAGGATTACGATCTTAGCATTAACTATCACCCGGGTAAAGCCAATGTGGTAGCCGATGCTTTGAGTCGTAAGGCTTATTGTTCTTCTTTGTTGTCTGAGCAGTCAGAGATTCTTACAGATCTGGCCAGTTTGAGAGTTGAGATTGTTCCTCAGGGTTTCTTGTGTGAGCTCAGGTTGCAGCCGTTGTTGATTGAGGAGATCAAGTCAGCTCAGAGGCTTGATAGAGAGGTTCAGTCGATCTTGAAGAAGATGAGGAGAGGCAAAGCACCGAGTTTTCGTGTTGATCAGCATGGTGCTTTGTGGTTTGAGGACCGTATCTGTGTTCCCAGAGTGCCAGAGTTGCGAGATGCTATTCTCAGAGAGGCTCATGATTCGAGATTTTCTATCCACCCAGGTTGCACCAAGATGTTCGAGGATCTGAGGACTCGTTTCTGGTGGATTGGCATGAAGTCAGACATTGCTGAGTATGTTGCCTTATGTGATGTTTGTCGGGGAGTTAAGGCTGAGCACCAGAGACCAGCTGGATTGTTGAAGCCGCTGTCGATCCCTTTTTGGAAATGGGATGACATCAGTATGGACTTCATCACGGGTTTGCCGTTGACGTCTCGCCGCCATAATGCTATCTTGGTAGTGGTGGATCGATTGACTAAGACCGCTCATTTCATTCCTGTGAATGAGAGGTACTCAGTTGATCAGTTGGCCAAGTTATACATCGATCACATTGTGAGGTTGCATGGTGCACCGAGGAGCATTCTGTCTGATCGCGGGCCTCAGTTTACCGCAAGATTCTGGAGGAGTTTGCATGAGGCTATGGGTACACACCTGGTGTACGGTTCAGCTTATCATCCTCAGACAGATGGTCAGACGGAGCGTGTGAACCAGATTCTGGAGGATATGTTGAGAGCTTGCGTGATCACCTATGGGCAGAGCTGGGAGGACAGTCTTTCTTTTGCGGAGTTCTCTTACAACAACAGCTTCCAGGCCAGTTTGGATATGTCACCTTTTGAGGCGTTGTATGGTAGGAGATGCCGTACCCCGCTCATGTGGTCAGAGGTTGACGAGAGATCCTTCTTTGGTCCTGATTCCATTCGAGCTGCTGAGGAGAAGGTTGAGAAGGTCAGAGAGCATCTCCGGGTTGCTCGGAGCCGTCAGAAGAGCTATGCAGATAAGAGGAGGATGCCCCTTTCTTTTGAGGTTGATGATTGGGTGTATCTCAAGGTGTCACCTCTTCGTGGCACGCGTCGCTTCCATGTCCGAGGGAAGTTGGCTCCGAGATTTGTTGGTCCTTTCCGGATTCTCAGGAAGATCGGTGATCTTGCTTACAGGTTGGACTTGCCATCTGAGCTTGCGGGTGTGGATCCGGTGTTTCACGTCTCTCACTTGAAGAAGTGTCTTCGAGTGTCGGAGGAGCGAGTTGTCCCTGATGCTTTGGATATCCAGGACACGCTCGAGTACCTGGAGTACCCGGTGAAGATTCTTGATGAGGCGTTCAAGGAAACGCGGAAGTCCAAGATCAAGTTTCTTAAGGTTCAGTAGAGCAACCATACTGAGCGAGAGGCTACCTGGGAGAAGGAAGATGATCTGAGGCAGGAGTTCCCCTATATGTTTGAGTCCGCTCCTTGATCTCGAGGACGAGATCCTGTAAGGGGAGGAGTCTGTAACATCCCGAATTTTCGAGTTAATAAAGCAGCTATTTCCCCAAATTTCGTTCCAATTAAATTGTCTGTTCCAATATTTCGTTCTGTTCAAAATTCTTTCGTACCGAATTTCGTTTCGACCAAATCCGAAATCCGTTCGACTAAATTAATCCGGTGCCGAAATAATTTAGTCCGCGTAATTTTTACGTTTGACTAAAATTATTTCTCGGAATTTCCCTAATTAATTTTTCGGGTCTCTAAATATTTCTCCTAATTAATTTATTCAGCCTTCCTAATTGTTTCACGTTTTTCAATTAATTCTCAGATTAATTCCTAACCCCTATT
>BCLG01001711.1:36202-62926 GCA_001602295.1 Zoysia matrella | reverse complement strand
TGCCGCTGGAGTCCGCGCCGTCAACGTGAGCCGCGTCGCGCTGTTTTCCTGTCGTGCAGGACCCGCGTCGATCCACCGGTCCAAGCGCTGAGTCACCGCACCGAGCGCCGTCTTCATCGCCTGCCCCCGCGTCATTGTCGACCGCAAGGAGCCGCGCGCCGTCCCTGCCACGTCTGCCAGCTTTGGTTCCCGAGACCGCGTCGTCCGCCGGATCGACCAGAGCAGCGCCGCGCCGACCTCTTCTTCGATTTCTGAGATCCAGTTTCCAATCTCCGAATTCCAGTACGCGGTTCCGGTTTCGATCTACGATCTCCGGATTTTCGTCTCCAATTTCAGATCCCGGTGAGAACGATTTTTCCTTCTCTTAAATTCATTTTTCCTTTCCAATTAATTGGTAGATTAATTGCTAATTTGTTCTGTGATTAGTTATTCTGCAATTAATCTAAATCCTTGTGATCTCGATCGTGTACAATTTTCGGGAACCCCGTTTGATCTCCGTTTAATCCCGAAATTGTTCCGTTAATTTGTCTCATTGCAATTATCGTGTAGGGTGGTTCCGAGAAATGTTTGCGCGTTTAGTCTAGTAATTTCGATTTAGATTTAATTCCGGTTCTATTCTTTGTCACGTAATTAGTGTCTAATCCCTGGTTTTCGTGTTGTGATTAGCTGCTGTCCCTGAGGAGGAGTTCTGCGAGCCCAATCAGTTCGCCGATCCGGATCCCGACTTCGATCCCGATTTGGCAGGCAAGCCATGTCCCTTGATCACTTTGTTCCCAACATTTCAAACTGCATGTTTTGTTTGCAACCTTAATTTGCATGCCAACTATTTTAAAATGTGCTAGCAACATTCCTAAGCCGTGCCTATTTACTGTTCCACAAATATTAACCCTAGGATTGCTTTAGTACATTTATTTTACTTTTATGCTTAGCCATGCTTAGTCGCATTTAATTTTTATCTCACACCTATCACTATAAAATGGAATTTGTGTTAAATGCTTTTGAACTGTGTTTCAAATGTGTGAGTATTGCAAATAACTATACATAACTATTTAGCGAGAGCAGGTTGAAGCATGAGGAGCTAGAGGACTTTTGGAAAGTCCCTGTGAGCGTACCTGTTGCGGGTACAACGGAAAGATCCGGGCTGGGATCTTTCCGTGAGACTTGTTGTAGGCGTTGAGGTTGGAGTTGGTGCCTGCCCCGGCAATTAAGGACCGAGTCCTTCGAGCCTTGTACGCTTAGTTGACAACCATGCACACCATGTTACCCTTTATGGGCAGTTGGCTTGATCTTGAAGCTTGCTGAGACTGGTTGTTTACCCGTGGGTTGGCGGTGTAGTGTTAGTGTGATGTAGAGCTCTGACTCCCCACATGAGATCGAGATACTCCACCTGATCAGCGGTAGCCTCTTCACAACTTCAGGACCCGATTGCATAGGCTTTTGGGATCTCTATCTTGAGGACGGATGACGCCGGTTAAACCTTGTGGACGGGTCTTGTATGTTTGTCGGGACTACGACGGTAGTTCCCCATGACGCTTCTCGTGGGTCCAGGTGCATAACCTCTGTAGAGTTTTAGTCGATGCGCATTGCCACGTTCTTTTGGAAGGACACCCCTGAGTTGTGCTCCTCGTTGAGTAGTTTTGTTTTTCTTCCTCCTCTCCTTTTTCCAAATATTTTTGACTCCGGCCTTTGAGCTGTGGCCGAGTGTGGAGATTACATCGGCATTAAAAAGAACCCCCGTCCGAAATAACGGAGATCTCTACGGGGCAAGATAATAAAATTTGACAAGTTTGAAAATAAAGCTTTCTTGCATCTTTTAAGTAAAATAAAATGTTTTAAACTTGCATTTAGCACTTGGGCCATGCCTTTACCCTTGAAACCATTTGCATGCATACATTGTTGTTAGGTAGTACGCGGTTTGCTGAGTATTCGTACTCACGGCTTTCTAATTTGTTGTTTTCAGAGGATACTCTCGGCTTTGACTTCGACTACGTCTCTAACGGTTCGTGACGTTCGCTCCTGCGCTCAAGCTAGCCTGTGTGGAGGAGGTTCGCTACTGCGGCCATGTTGATGCTGCCGCGGTTGTTTTTGTTGGATTCACGATAGTGATATATCTGCTCTGAGATATTTCCGGCCCGCGTGCCGATGGACCCCTTTGGAGGATTTTATTCTAATAATTTCACTCTGATCTACTATTTTCTAATTTTTTTCTTGTTTAATATTTCTGTTATGGTTTCTTGATTGATCGCTTGTGATATCGTGATTGCCAAACTACTGGGATTAGCAATGTCACATGAGATCGGGACTTATCGAAAGGTAAGTAAAAACCCGGTCGTTACAGAGCACACAACATGTACAACCATCTAATTTTCTGTCCTTGTTTGCTGTTACTTATTATATCGTTGTGGTTTTTTTTTTCTTGATGTATATACATCTACCGATCTAGGTTCAGGACGTCCTGCAAACTGAATAAATAATGTTTTACACATTGGAACAAAAATGAAACCATTGTATTTGTTATCTTTTATCTGTGATAATTAGCAGTTGCAATATACCATCTCCATGTAGCTAGTCCGTGTCATTAAACAGTTAATTACCTCATACATGTGGTACGAGTTGATCGCAACATCTCCATTGTGCCCAAACTTTATCTTATCTGACCATATTACAACGAAGAAAACAATTAGCAAAATAGATTACTCACCAGACTCCACAAAAACATGGGTAACTTGAATTCGATGACAAAACATTCAAATAAATTACTATGGTTAACATAAATGCATTATTAAATAAACTGGAATCATTAAATCGTGATGGGTGTGTCTCACCTGGGTAGGTGTGGCAGTAGTGGTCCCAGATGCTTGGCCCCTTGCCATCTTCGTTCCAGGCACCTTCAATCTACATATGCACACATCACATGATCATTTATTAAGTTCATATATGTATCTTAAAAATATTAGATCGTGCATGTTCATTGTTCAAACATATATATCTAAGTGCTGTATATATGCTCTAAATATAGATATACTTGGTATGACGAAGTTCCAGCCCCGAAGACAAATCTGGGAGGGAAGCTCCCCTTGGTGATTACTTGCTTTGCGGGCTTCACCGCCTCGACTCCGAGGTCGCTGCTTATCCTCGCTGCGCGCCTCGACCTAAGGCTAAGGGTGGTGTAGCCTCTCGCAGGCGAGAGGCGCCATGACACGCTGCTTGGGCGCCCGTCCTTCCTGACAAGGCCAGGATGGGCAGCAGTGCTGTGGCTAGCTGTGAGGGCAGAGGTGGCAAGAAGGGCCATGGCGATTGGCCAGTCGAGATTAATGGCGTGATGAGCTTCTTGTGTGCTATGGTTAGATGGACTGGGGCACCTATTTATAGGCGAGAAGGAAACGGTTTGGCGGAGATGAAGATGAGGCGACTATCAACATGCATGCCGCGTAATTTCATGTGAGATTTTTTGGGTCCTTTCTTGTTTTTTGGTTCGGTATGGGGGCTGGGGGCGAGAGCTTATGGATCGAGAGGATGCATGTGATGCGTGTATGGATCAGGTCAAGGTAAGAGTTAATGTGGCAAGTTGCGATTGGAAGATATGCTTGTTTAGGATTAGACGTGTGGTAGTGATCGATCAGGGTGAGCGACGACGTTGCATGAGAGTTTTGGGAACGACGTACGAGCAAGTTGATGCAGAAGGATCTTAAGCGGCAAGTCGTGTTAGATGTCGCTTTCCACGATTAACCGATCTCTGATCTTCTGAATCTAGAACCCTAGCTTGCTAGGTTGAGTAAGTGTCACTGATGGAGAGCCTATCTTCTCATGGAGTATGGGAAACCGAACATAACTTACCTGGACAACGCGCTCTCTGCACCAATAATTTGAGAGTCGATCCATGCACGCATTTACTCTTCACATGCATCCCTTATTTGTCTGTAATTGCAAGAATTTGAGAGTCGATCCATGCGTACCATATTTGTCCATAACTGTAAGAATTTGAGAGTCCATAACTGTCATTCACTCGGTCACAACAGCATACATTTACTCTTACTCTTTCCGGTCTCCACCGACGAAATGCCCCTCTCCGGCCCTCGCCATGGTTAAGGGTTCATTTGCTAAACTTAATTATTATTCACACAACAAATCATTTTTACACTGCTGCTGAATAGTCTCGCCCTCTAAAGTATTTTTATGCAATGGCTAAGTAATTATGCTACTTATTAGCTGGAATCACTATGTTTTTTCCCTGTTCTCAAGAATAGTAGTACATTTTAAAATCTGTCCATGGAAGAAAATAAATGATTTAGAAGTCGAAAAGTTATTCATTTAATAGGGTTATCCAAGGTCCTTCTGCACTTCAATTCTCTGAAACTCTAATATTCCCTCCATCCACGATTTGAGACTATTTCCACTTTCCTAGAATTTTTAGTATCCTGTCCATGGTTAATGCCAGCCAGCCAACCAACACATTCGTTCTCTCCAACCCTATCCTTCTAGGAGTAGTATTTTTCTTCCGAAGGATTATGCTTTGAGACGTGAATGTTGTCCCTTTTCATTTAAGACTCCCTATTTTATGTGTTCAGTTAATAGGATCGATTATGTAATTTACCCCAGCCTTGTGATGCACGTGGATGTCCAGAAATGCTCTCTCTCTCATTACTGGAGAGAGGTCAGAGGAGCAATTGCTTCGTCATCCATACCATGGTGGGCTATACATATATTACTACATCAACTGTAGAAGAGTGAAGATCTCAATGGAAAGGCCACATGCACCATTTTTTGTTGACTGCAGACGTCGAGGCAGCCAGGCACACACTTGCACGATTCACTTATATTTGTTGGGTGCGATGGACCTGGGCATGCACGCCGTCGCTGATCGAGCTGGCCGGCGGTGAGCTGTCCTTTGCGAGGTCGTCGAACTCGGAGAGCCACTTGCGTCATGCACGAGGAGCTTAACTTTGTGCACGAGTACCGTAGTTGGGTGGATCCAGCAGTTCTATAAGGGCTTGTTCGTTCGGTTACTAGGCTGGGAATCATTTCCACCAGAATTGATTTCTGGTATGAAATATATCATCCTAGATTAATAACTTAATCTTTGTTCATAGAAAATTCCACTAGGATGGTAAAACGCGGTCTATATTTGTATTTTGTCTTTCGCGGCCCAGTTTTGTGGGAGGTGTGTTCTGACACTCAAAAATCGCTGACCCACCAGAGTATCCGGCATGTTGCTGCAGAGTCCGGCAAGCCCTCTAAGATTCGAGGCACTTGGCTCACCGGAGTGTCCGATGAGTGCTCTCGGGTTTGAGCGTTTAGCTCACCAGAGTGACCGGCATTGCACTGAACTATCCGGCGCCGAAGTGTCCGGCGTCATGCCGGATTGTCCGACAGGCCCTCTCAGGTTTTGGCTTCTAGCCCACCGGAGCATCCGGTACCACACTAGACTGTCTGGTAAGCCATCTCGGGTTGGGGTAGAAAGACCACTGGAGTGTCCTACATCATGCCGGAAGGTACGGCAAGCTATCTTGAGTTGCCGAAATTACATGATGGAACCTTCGGTATCTTACCGAAGACTCCGGTCACCGGAGTGTACGACATTTTACTGGATACTCCGATAGTGTTGATTTAGAAAAGTTTTCAGCAGATCAATTTCAATTTGTTTCCTAACTTGGGAGATCAGTTGCTCTGTGGGATAAGAACATCCTACCTCTATAAAACAGAGGCCCATAGCCGGTTGAGGAGTATCTCATTCGAACCTATTATTTGACTTTACATTTCGTTCTTCCCCAAACCCTAATCCCTTTACTCGACCCTCGTGTTATTCTTCCTTCATCTCGGCGACGACCGAAGACGATTCGGCTGGCCTGACCGAGCCCGGATCACCGCTAAGATGATCCTCCTCCGATGGGTCCCTCCCGAGGTGGGGTTGTATAGGTACTGCCCAAACCCGACGTTGAACACTACTAAAAAACGGTTTTTGCAGGCCGTTCTAAACCTATCTGTGCAGGTGGAATTTCAAAACGCCGACATTTAATAGCCTATTTTTAGAGCATCTATCCACGCAAAAATTTAGAACCGCATGCATTACAGCCTCTAATGCAGGCGGAGGGTAAAGAAAACCGTCTGCATTAGGTAGCCATAGTGCAGGCGGTTGTTAAACACAGTCGCCTGCATTGTCGAAAGAAATTCAAGTGGCTTGTTACATGAGCCGCCTGAATTAATGAAAGTAGCATTAGGCAGTTCTTTTTAACAGCCACCTGCATTAGTATTTTATATTAATTTGTTATATAATAATAATTATTATACAGGTCAGAATTACAAATTGCATTCACATATTTAACACATAACTCAGGCAAAATATTCACATAGACAAATCAATCACATAACTCATGCAAAATATTAATATAGACAAATCAAATTTCCAACAAAAAAATGTATATTACAAAACATGATAAGAGTGGTCCAACATCTACATAATGAAACATCGTCTCGATCATCCAGAATAGCCTAAGCCTATCATAGAAAAAAAAGATGTGGATAGTTCGACAACTCGTTGTTTTGCTTTTCATAAAATTCACCATTCTGATGGCAAATCTCTCGCCGAATGAAGTAACACATATCACTTCGGACGTTTTCAACACCATTGCACTCCATGTCTCTTCTCGAAGGCCACTCATAATTGACGTTAGGACACTGCAAATGAACATATGATAAGCATATAACATTGACATAAAAAAAATGAAGTACATGCGGTTAACAAATAAAAAATATTTTTTTATATCTTCATGATTCACTTTATAGTGGCCTGTGATCCTAAGATACTCGCATACATAATATCCACAAAGTACGGAGCCAAGAGGTTGCTTATGACACTGGAAAAAAAAAACTAGATTAGTCCAAAATTTGTAACTATTAGCATATATATAGTATATTTCTATTTGTGTTACCGGATAGTTGGCTCGAAGAGTTAGTTTTTCCTTGCCATCAGGATGGATCCCGCCAAGTTTAATATAGAACAAATAAGCACTACATATATCAAACAAGCATTTAAAAATTATAATGAATGCAATATAAAGAGTATCCCATAGAAAATACATATGAAATGCACATACTTATTTAAAATCTTGATGAAATCTTTGTAGCTGAAGCTTGGGTAATCGAGTGAGTCAAGTACCACTCACTTGGCCTCTCTCGGTTGTATAAAAAAACAAATATAGTGGTCACTGTACCCACAAACAAAAATGTTAGATTTAATTAACTTAACAAAATAAGATGAGGATAGTAAGGAAACTTACTTAAAATTATAAGGAGCCAATATATCGGTCTTGCCATCATTGACAAAGTTATACATCGCTCTTCCTATATAAGCAGCCACTTCTAACATTCGTTGCCGAGTCATTTCTTTCTTGGTTGAATTGAACTCTTTATTTGTCATGTCTTTGTACATCTCTGAATTTTTATCTAGGTTCACGGTAAAATTGAGCTGGAAAATCCTAGTTGGATCAAGAATACCAGATCTTCGTCTCTTCAGTTTTTGATCATCTAGATATACCATTCTGCATATAAAATTCACTAATGATTAGTACATGAATATTAACAAATGTAAGCTTGATAGATTATGATAGAATTAACTTACAGACACCACACAACGATGAGGTTGATGTCGAGTCTTTGTTTCCGAAACATAAGCCACAAGTCTTCAAAACTAAAAGATAGTGTCTTCTCACCACTCCAAAATGCGTTCTCCGGAACGTGAAATAGAATATTTTTAATCTCCAAAGAACTCATCGCTATGTACCAGTCATGTAATCTTCTCATTGGGAAATGTAGATTATTAAGTTGTACTGACGTTATAGCTTGCCATTGACAAATCCTTGAGGCACATCCTCTTTACGCCATATTAGAGTATTCAGTTTCATTTGTAAATCAGCGAGTGTATAAAATTTTCCATCTTACTCCCATGTCTCTGTCGATGTATGTTTCTTTGTTGGTTCCTCCTGAACAGATAACGCCTTTCTTTTCAATCCCTCAAGATATTTTAATGTTTCTTCGGAAGGAGTCTTTTTGTATGAGGTGATTTGCCTATGAATTTGTGCAGGAGCTAAAAATGTTTTGCCTTTTCTTCTGATTCTTCTTAATCCTTCTGAGATGGGTGCAGCGATGCATTTGGCCCTTTAGGTGATACCTCTGTTTGGCAGTAGGGAGAATGTGGCAGCGATGCATCCGTTAGACTCTCAAGATGCATATCTTTTGCGCTCTGAGATGGCTGCGACGATACATTTGGGCCCTTAGGCTGATCAGCTTCGATCTCAAGAAGTGTATCTTTTGAGCCCTGAGATGAAGGTAGCTGCGTAGCATCTGATTGGCCCTTCTGCATTGTTGAATCAGTTTGACCCTTAGGAGAAGATTGTATCTGTAGTTGGCTGCTTGGACATGGAGGGGACAAAGGTGGCCCATCACATAGAGTAATATCATGTCGATGCCAAAGAATAAATTCATTCACTGCCTGTCCAAGTCGTCATATTCCCTCGGGCGTACTGTAGTCCAGTTTATAGTCAAGGTAGTTATTATCGATAATCGTGATTGCTTGTACCTTGGCATAATTTGGTGGGATAGGACTACAATGAAAGGTACGTCTCAGAATCGTAAAAGCAGTGGCTACCTCTATTGTCTTGTTTTCTGTCCTTCCAATCAGAGCATGGAGGTGGCAAGGTCTGCTCTCCACTATATCATCAACAGGAAATCTCTGACTGAGCGTAGAGGCTATGTTGCTCATGTTGCAACCTTGTGTTGGCGTCAGTCCAATCGCTCGATCTCAGTTGACACATTTCCCATAGCTTGTTGTTGTGCAAGCTGTTGTTGATGCTCTTTCAAAAGCTTTACAAAATTTTCCTTCAAAGATGCCTTAACTTGAGCTTTAATAGTTTTTTCTAGGGTTCTTTTGTACCTATCACGTTTTTTATAACTTGCTGCATCATGTGGGAACCCCTCTTTCTAGGACATACGTGAAGAGATTTCACGGACACGTCCAGGGTGCTCAGGATTGCCTAGAGCAGCAGTTAGTTGATCATGCTCTTTATCAGGTTTGAACTTTCCAGCCTTTTGATCAGTAACAATACCCTCAATTTTTTTGCCCACTTCTGCTGCTTGTGGTCATTTGTATATGATCTGACCGTCTTCAATTGTCTCTGACCGAGCGTAGACCCAGTTCCTGGTACGATCATCATAGCCTTCCAATAGATCAGATCTCCCTAACCTTGCAGCCTCCTCTAGTTTCTTTTCCCATTCTACCATTTTCCTGGCGTATCCACTGGATCCCAAGTGATGGGGGTAAATATTCTTCTTTGCCAACTCAACTTTAGCTACGCTCTGAGCAATTGCCTCTGGGGTAGTTTTCTATCGAACAAATTCTACCCACCGAGCTTCTGTAATCTTTCTTAGTTTCTTGGGAACCAAATTCTTCTTAACAAATTTAATATTAAGTTTAGCCTTCCATCCATGGAACATCTTAGTCATAGAGGATAATGCACTCTTCTTTGTGAGCATCTCTGTCCCTTCTGGAAATTTTATTTTTGACTATAGCTTAACCCAAAAAATGTTTTTTGTCTATTTGTCAAGCGACCGCCAGTCCGTAACCGTAATCGGAACATTGTCCCTGACTGTAAATCCACAGGCTTGTCGGTAATTTTTGCATACATCATCTGGTTCCAGGGGCGCTCCCGTAGCACCAACTCTTGTTACATAAAAAATGTCTTCATGCATCTTATTTCTGCCTCGCTCCCCTCTTTTTTGCTTTTTCTAACTCCCTGAGTCACCTAATGATGTCGGGGTGGATGGAGCTTCTTCCTGAGGAACAGATGATACCTCTTCCACTTGAGAAACTGATGTTTGACGAGCTACAATCTATGAAAAAAACATAGGAAACAACTTACTTGAGAAGAAAAAAAATCTTGAAAAGATTAATTCAAATTATGGACCAAACCTCTTCATTTTGATTGTAATCTGAGTCAGGGCTCTGGGACCTTTTTCGACGCCTACTGGGAACTGGCGAAGGATCGCTCGGAGTCCTATACAAGCTCTCATTGGTGCTTGTACTGTCACCATTGTTGTCGCCTTCGTAGTTGTCTGAGTTCCAATTAATCATATTGACATCCTGATTTTTCACAGTCCGACCTTGATTGGCTGCATACACTTCTTGATTGGTGGCAGCCATGCCTTGATTTTTCGCAGTCACGTCTTGATTTCCCGCAGTCATGTCTTGCGAGCTGGTCCTTTTGTCCATCGAACTTCTTGTATATCAATGGAAAGCATTACAAATATAGGACTAATTAATAATGTTAAAGAACTACTCTCAGATTAAGACAGTATTAAGTGAACGAATAATCAAATTGACTACAATTACTCTCAGATTAATACAGTTGGCCCAAGAGTTTTTGACTCTTCACCCTAACTGTTATCACACTTCACAGGTTAACTAGTTAGAGAACTATCAATTAGCTGTCTCCTGATGGTAGTCTGTAAAGTACTATTAATACAGTTGGCCCAAGAGTTTTTTACTCTTCACCCTAACTGTTATCACACCTCAAAATGAATATCATCATAGAGTAATTTCAATTTGCTACACATACAAAAGGAACAATAATCAGGAAACAGCTAGAGTACTCTCTAACAAATCAACTTCAGTGTGAATTGATCATCATAGAGTAATTTGTGAGAGGGATGGAAAGGAGTAGGGTTCTGGACTGCACAAAATGTGAGAGGGTCTCCGTGAGTAGTAGCTAGTAAGCAGTAGCAGCATGCATGGTTCTGGACTGCACAAAATGCAGATTAGGTGGAGGGGCACTATCAAAGTTACAAAAGTAGTTTTAAGCTAACTATGCAACTAACAAGTAAAAGTAAAACAGACATACAATGAACAAGTAAGTGGAATTGTGCCACAGCCTCAAATGCACAAGTAAGAGGAATTGTGCCAAATAATTAGCAGCTATACAATGAACAATGGACATATCTATTAGCAAAGCACAAATTGCTACCTATTAGCAAAGCATTTTCAGAATTTCTTAACAGCACATTGCGGTTTGCCTAGTTGATGAATGCAGGGGGCATATTGAACCAAGTAGCTGGCAGTTAGACATTTTGACAAACACATTGAGGGCGTTGAAGCGGCTCTGGAGGTGTGAGTGACCAGCCATGGCGGTCGGCGCGGTCTCTGTGAGTGCCAAGATCAGCGACGGTGAGGAGGAGGAGGAGCCGAGAGTGAGGAGTGGGGCGGCGCTGACCAGTGCAGGGAGAGGTGGGCGCGGTGGCTGACGTCGATGGCGCGGTCGGAGGCGAACAGACGAGGTAGGGCGACGAAATGGAAGCGACCCCCGGGGACAACGACTGCGATGCTCTCGGGACGGCGATGGCGTGGACGACGAGCAGCACAGCGGCCCAGACGAGGATCGACGGACTGCGCTGCGGCGATGGCGTGGACGACGAGAAGCACCTCCACGGGGATAGGGCAGTGCCGGAGAGCATGACCGCGGAGACTGCAGGCGGCGGTGTGCGCGCAGCCGGCGAAAAATTTTGGTGGCCTGACGGCGCGAGTCGAAAAATCTGGACGCCTTTAGGGTTTCAGTCGCGGCGGACGATATTTATAGGGATACCTTAATGCAGGCGGCTCTTATAAGAAACCGTGGGCATTAGAGCCTAATCAGGCGGTGCTCATTAATAACCGCTGGCAGTAGGCCGTAATGAAAATCGCTTGCATTTAGTGTAGAATTAAATTTATTTTATTTTTCCACCAATTGTTACTCTCTTTTTTTTTTCAATACAAATAGTGTTAGTCATCTTATTAATATTCATTCACCACAGATTATAATTTTCACTGTTTTGAATTTATTTTCATGAATGTGAGTTCAAATATAGTCAACATGAACAACATTTGGGAGATGTTGAGTGAAACATGAACAAAAGGAAATGTAAATCACTAAAAAAATCGTAAATATTTTTAAAGTCATTATGCTTATATCGTGTACATGTACGCAAAGAATTTGCAAAAAAGTCAAAAAGACCTGGTGAGGATAAAAAAAAGAAATTACTGAGGTAATATATGCACGTGAGTGTCTTAACTTACCACTTGCATTAGCTTTGTGCCGGCGGTTGTCGTTAAAGCCCACAGCCATTCAGAAAATAGTGCAAGCAGTCCACAATGAGAGCCGCCTGCAATAACCGAAGAATAAATTTTATTTTATTTTCCACTAATGTTTACTTTATTTTTTTTTCAAAACTAATAGTGTTAATCACCTTATAATTAATATTCAGTCACTACAGATTATATTTTCACTATTTTGAATTTATTTTCATGAATGTGGGTTCAAATCTACTCAACATGAACTATGGTTTACTAACATTTGGGACATATTGAGTGAAACATGAACAAAAAGAATGTATATTAATAAAAAAAGTCACAATTATTTTTAAAGTCATTATGGTTATATTGTGTACATGTACGCAAAGAATTTGAAAAAAAAGTCAAAAAGACAGAATAAAAAAAAGAAATTTCCTAGCACCTCTATGGACGCGGATGTCTTAATCTGCCGCTTGTTTGCCTTATGCAGGCAGTTGTCGTTAAGAACCACAAGGATTAAGGTGATGCTGTACGCGGTGTGCAAAGATAGCCGCCTGCTTTAAACATGCTAATAAATTATTTTATTTTTCCACCTATGGTTACTGTATTTTTTTCGAAACTAAACGTGTTAATAACCTTATAATTAAAATTCAGTGACTACAGATTTTACTTTCACATTTAGGAATTTATTTTCACTTTTTATTTTATTTTCATGAATTACAAACTCAAATGTGTGTGTGTGTGTATAATTAATTACAAACTCAAAGAGATAGTGCAATATACTACCCATAAATAGAGAGAGTGCATATTTAGTTATAGTAACATTACATAAATATTATATATACATACATATATATAAGTTACATAAATGAGTAAAATATTACACAGTTTTTCCTTTTCCATCTCTTCGAATGTAGGGCAACAAATTCTTGTCAATAGTTCGTTCCACGAGCTTGATTTTTTTGGATTAGTAGTAAACAACGCCATCTCTTCGTATTGATTGTAAACTTCATCACCATCACCCACATTCTCAACTACAACAATTCTTTGTTTCCCTGAAACAACTACATGTTTTTCTCATTTATGGATCAAGTACATAGAAAACCTATGCAACACGGTCAGCAAGTACCCAAGGGCCATCTTTATGATCAACATTATTTAGGTCAACAATTGTGAACCCGTAGTTGTCCACGTTCACTCCATTTGGATGTTTGACCCATTGGCACCTAAAGATGAGTATTGTCATTCTGTCTCCATAATCAAGTTCCCATATGTCTCCTATAAGTCCATAATATGTGGTCTTCTAGCCTTGTGGGTCAAAGGCTTCTATCCGAATTTCACTGTTTTGAGCAACACTTTTCGTATCCTTTTCTTTAGTGTAATAAGTGTACCCATTAATATCATACAGCTGCCAAGAGGTGAGTAAAGTTGATGGCCCGGAAGCCAACATCTTTATGGTATTTTGCTCTATGCTGTTCCCGTATGGTATATTTTTATCCATTAACCTTGTAGTGAAACAACGTTTGTGCTCTTTCATGATCCAAACATATATTTTATCTGGATATTCTCTATGAAGCTCACTTAGGTGTTCCTTGATGTATGGCTCCATTATTGTAGGATCTTGCAGTACACTGAAATGTGCCTCTTACTGATTCGTAATCTTTGTCAATGAATGTTTTCATATCCATTCTCCATCTGCCAGACAACTTTCCCTCTTGTAGTGGTACTGGCAAACCTATTCTCTTTCCATCTTTTATATAATCAACACAACATTCAACCACTTCTTCTGCTGTGTAGCCCTCCATAATTTAACCCTCTGGGTGTGCACGATTTCGTACATAACCTTTCAAAATTGATAAGTACCGCTCATATGGGAACATATGATGCAAGTACAGTGGTCCCAAGGCCTTTATCTGATCCACGAGATGAATCATGAGATGGACTTGCATGTCAAAAAAGGATGGAGGGAAGCACATTTCAAGCTGACACATTGTCTCGACAATGGACGCTTTTAGAAACTCCAGTTCTTCAATATCAATAACTTTTTGTGAAATTGCATTGAAAAAGTAGCACAATCGTGTGATGACAACTTTTATATGCACTGGTTTGATAGACCTTATTGCAATTGCAAGGAACACCGTCATCATCATGCGACCATCATGGGAGTTGTAACCAAATAGAGTCAGGTCATTTAGTGATACAAGTGTCTTTATGTTAGATGAGAAACCTGTTGATACTTTAATCCCATGTAAGTATTTGCAAAGTGCTTTTTTCTCCTCACCTGTCAAACTAGCTAGCGGGTGGAAGATAATATTTTCCATTAGATCTATCTTCTGGGTGAAGCTCAGGCCTTAAATTAAAATGTTGCAAGTCTCTACGAGATTTTAAACCATCCTTTGTCTTTCTCGGCATGTCCAGTAAGGTTCCAATGATGTTATCAAACACATTCTTTGTAACATGCATCAAATCGATGCTACGTCAGACCTCTAAATCTTTCCAGTAAGGGAGATACCTAAAAAATATTGATTGCTTCTTAAATACCATATCGGGCAAAGATGCAGTTTTCTTTCTTTTTGTCCCGTTACCAAATATGACATTGATGTTCTTCACCATTTCAAAGACAAGTTTTCCTGTGTAAGGTTTTGGAGCTGTATCTTTCTCAGCTGTGTTATTAAAATGTTTTCGCATCTTTCGGTACTTGTGATTTTTCTTCAAAAACCGTCTATGTCTCATGAACACTAACTTTTTGGATGACAGAAGGTATACAAATGTTGTTCCATCCACACATACTTGCATCCTTGCCTCCCTTTTGTTTGTCCTGATATTGTAAAGAGACCAGGATAATCATGGATGGTAACAAATATAATGGCCCTTAGTGCAAAGTACTCTCGTCAAAACTCATCCCACATCTGAGCTACTTCATTCCATAACATTGCCATATCTTCCATCAAAGGTTCTAAGAACACATCGATATCTGTGCCAGCTTGTTTTGGGTCCTGGATAAGAATAGACAATATTAGGTACTTTCATTTCTGACACAACCATGTTGGGATGTTGTACATTGTGAGGATAACTGGCCAAGTGCTGTGTATGGTTCTATTTTCACCAAAAGGATTCATGCCATCAGTACTCAATGCGAACCTTATGTTGCGAATCTCCGCAGCAAACTCTAGATAGAATAAATCAAAATTTTTCCATTGAGTTGCATCTACTAGGTGTCGAAGCTTTCCTTCATTCATCATGCACTTTTTAGAATGCCAGCGTATGAGTTCAGTGTCTCGAGGGTTTGAGAATAAATGTTTCAATCGATCAATCACTGGAAGGTACCACATCACCAAGGCAGAAATTTTTCTCTTTGTATCCACCTCATCGGGTGTGTCATCACCAGTGTCTGGGCCAATAGAATTGTTCTTCCCTGTCGATTTCCTTGCGTTGCTAGTGTACACATGGTGGTAGCTCTTTTTGTAACGACTAATGCCGCATATTGGACACTTCTGTAGAAATTCATACTCTTTGCGATACAACATACAATGATTGGGGCATGCATGTATTTTTTTAACACCTAATGACAACGGACATAGAAGCTTCTTAGCTTTATACGTGGTTGTTGGCAGTTTATTGGGTTTCAGAAGTATTTTCGCTAGCAGACTCAAAAGCTCTGTGAAACTACTATCAGACCATCCATTGCAAGACTTCAACTTAAGAAGTTCAAGCACAACACGCATCATTGTAAACTCTTTCTCGCATCCTTTTGTTTTCTCATATAAAAGGTTATTCGATGCTTTCTCCAATATCTCCATATTATCTAGACCTCTCTCAATCCCCAAAGATATCAGCACCTTTGGTTCAATGTGACGCAACATCTCTTCAAAGTCAAATGGAATATCTTCATCATCATCTTGAGCATCAGCAGTATCATCATGATTAGGGTCAGATTGATTGACATTGTCATGAACTCTTAAATCATCATTACAAGCCACTTGATTCATAACGGTATGTTCAAGATTTCTGCAAGATGTATCTATCTCCCCATGTTCTGTCCATACCATGTACTTCTTCATAAAACCTCTCTTGATCAAATGCGATTGGATTACTAAAGTATTAGACCAAGCTATCTTGTTGGCACAATCGATACATGGACAAAATATCTCATTTCGACCTACTCTACTCGCATGTTTCTTAGCAGCTTCCACAAATAAACACAAATTTTGAAGGTACACAGGAGAAGGTCTTGGTGCATTATACATCCATGATCGATCCATTCTTTATCTCAATCTACATATAAAGTAAAACGGATCGAGATAATTAATTAATTTTTAAGTAATATACATATGACTCTAACAAATAAAAGACTACCATTAAAAAATTAACTAACTACAAGTAATCTCATGAGAATATAAAATGTTAATAATCATTACGAAATATTGTAAAATCTAGTCAATTTAATAATCAAAATCACAAAAAATCTATTGTGTACATTGATCACATACATATTTAAAGTAAAAATTAACGAACTAAAGTATAAATATGAGATAAAAAGGTAGGAGACATCTAATCTCATAGGAATATTAAGAGTCACCACAAATATTATAAATTTTAGTCAATTGAATCATCAAAATCACAAAAACCTTGAGAAACCCTAGATATTAGAAAATCAAGATTATATGGCTTAAATTGCAACCAAACTTCAATTAAATAGTTGGAGGAACATTCATATACCTCTAAAAACAAGCTCCACCACAAAAAAGGGAACAAAACTGTCCCTCCCACCGATCGCAATTCGCCTCGCCGCCGCGCCGCGCCTCTGTTCTGAGGGCGTCGCAAGGAACAGGGTGCGACGGGGCTGCCCCTTATATAGGTTCAGCTAATGCAGGCGGCTCTCTTAAAATTACGCTTTCATTTAGGCTCCTAAGCGGCATATAAAGTTCACCACCTGTGGAAATACTACTAATGCAGGCGGCTCTCCTAAGTCACCGCCTGCATTAGGAAAATCATTTATGCAGGCGGTCGTTTAGGAGAACCGCTTGCATTAGTAGCATTTCCGCCGGCGGTGGACTTCCCTGGGCCCACTTGCTACCTAGTATAGGCGAATTTTTGTTGAAAATCGCATGTATTTGCCCAGAGGGTGTCGGGACAAATGCTTTTTGTACTTAGTGGAAGAAACATCGGCGTTCCCACACACGGACGTGCGAGCGGTATGTTGGCCTGGGATTCCTTTCGGCGTCAACACACTTTTTGGCGACTCTGCTGAGGAACGAGTGATTTCGGTTGCACAAACGGAATCAACGTTTTCCACCATGACCTTTGAGATCTCCACGGCAAACAACGTCATGCCATCTTTAGAGGAGTTGTCCGAGAAGGCGCGCCAAGTGCGGGAAGAGCGGGAGCTGCAGGAGTACTTGGCGTGTTTGGAAAAGAACCGTAAAGGCACGATCTCTCAAGTAAAGTAGCCCGTTCTTCCGACCGTTGTTGACGACGCGGCCATGGGTGCTGCCAATGTGAGAACATCTTCTCACCCTCCCGTTACTTTTGAAGACCTTTCATATTACTTTGACGATTTGAAAAGGTCTTGACTAATGATATGCAATATATGATCCAAGAAAACTTGTCTAAGTCATCTAAAAATGCTAGTATTGCATCATCTTCTTATGTTGTACATGTAGGTCCTTCTACTAGTACATCAGCACCCATTATGTCTAGTGTAGAACAATCTCTGTATGGCATGCCGTTGAACTCATTTAATGGACAAACTAGTTTTTCATCTTATGTGTAAACTAATGCTTTGGTAGTGTCTACCGCTAGCGTAGGGCCAATCACTAGCATCCCCAATCCGGCCACGAGCCGATTCAATGAATTGGCTAATTTTGTTCCTCCTTACCGTATCGTTGCGTGTAGCACACTACATATCCCACCAAGCGGTATGGGTATCTCTCATGGCCTCGTTCCTAATGAATTGTTTAGTGCCATGAAGACGAGCACACAACTGGGCACATCCACTAGGCCACCCATAGCAAATATAGAGGAGTGCATGGCTCGCATTAAGGAGGACTTAAACAAACAATTTCATGAGACGCTAGGAGTAGACTTTAAGGGAAGAGATCGAATTTATTAAAAACCATACCCCCTATATTTTGATTCGGTCCCTTATCCTACCGGATGGCGCGTGCCTGACTTCATCAAATTTAATGGCAAAAATAGTAAGACCACTTGGGAGGATGTTAGCCAGTACATCACACAATTAGGAGAAGCGGATTTAGTGAGGCTTTAAAGGTATAGCTGTTTTCGCTATCACTAACCGACACCGTTTTTCATGGTTCTCATCATTGTCCCCGGGTTCCGTCTACAAATGAGAATCTTTAGAGCGTAAATTTCATGATCATTTTTATTCTAGGGATAATGAGTTGAAGTTGTCACATTTGACATCAGTTAGGCAAGAGAAAGACGAACCCGTCGTTGATTATCTTCGACGGTTCAGAGAACGATGCTTTAATTTGACTATTTCTAAAAAGGATTTAGCCGACCTAGCTTTTGTGGTTTACGGTCACACCTTAGGGGAGAAGTTTGAGGGCTACGATTTTTTCACACTCACTCACCTCCAACAAAGGGCTTCGGCTCAAGAAAGCCGAAGTAAAGAAATAAAACATGATTACAAGACCCGTCAAAGCGTGCACGTCGTGGAATATGATTCGGATAGCTCCGATGATGATTCCAATGACATTCTGGCTACTGAGTTTGTTTGGCCATCTAAGACCAAATTCTTTGCTTGTGATTCACTCAATAAGAACCAGAAAGACGATATGAGATACACCTTTGATGTAGCTAAATGCAAGAAGATATTTGATGTGTTGCACAAAGGTGGATACATTAAGATTACATATACTTAACCTCCAACGGATGGGATTAAGCGTAGAGCATATTGCAAGTGGCATAACTCTTATTCTCATGCTACTAACCATTGGAATGTTTTTCGTCGACAGCTCCAATCGGCCCTTAACGAGGGACGATTGAGTCTTAAAGAGATGCAGATCGACAAACACCCTTTCCCCGTCAACACTCTAGAGCTCAACCCCAAAGTGTTGATTCGATCTCATCAAGCCGATACAACCAAAAAGGAAGAATGTGAGCATCGGGGAGAAGATGCCTATTTCTCTGGGTGAGAAAGGGGCCTCTAGGAAGGTGATGCTCGAGAAGTCTCCTGATGGTCCAGAGTCTCTCAAGGTCACTGTCCAAGGCCCTAAACCCGGAGGGCAAGTGCCACAGCCCAAGATGATAAAACCAAAGAACCTTGAGGTGGACAAGTGAAAAGTGAACCAAGGCAAGGCCATGGACATGAAGATGGGACCCAAAAGCACTTTCGACCGTCTTATGATCAAGTACAAGAACCAAAAGACAGATTTGAACAATCGGTCTATGAAGTGGCCAAGGTCACCACCGAGAGGAGGCAGCCCACCTAGGAAGGAGATGAGGCAAACCGTGAATGCTCCTGGGACTCCTCTTCCTGCACATGAGTTCGGAGTAAAATCGCCATGGTCCCATCCTATGGCTTGCCCACCGTTCCCGATGTGGCATCCATACATGGGACCGTGGATGCTGGTGCCACCGATGCCTGTGCCACCTATGCTCGTTCCGCCGATGCCATACCCACTATTTCATTCGAGTTGAAACGGAGCGAGGGGAGATGTCTTCACAAGGCTCTCTGGCCCTAATTCAGATCGGTCGGAGTTTCGACTGATCAAAGTGCAAGGAGGAGGCTCCACCACCGCGCCTAAACAAGAGTGGCGCCCAAAGTAAGGTAATGAACTTGTCCCTTCCACATTTGTCCACCAAGAAAGCGCATCCGAAGGTGTCATGAAAATCGGTACAACCGATGTCAAAATTGGGGGAGTCTTCACGGGACCGATCACTTTGGATGGTCCGGTCGAAAAGGCTTCCTATAATTATGAAGCTAGTAGCAGCGAGAGCTCCTCTAAGTACACACAACCGAGGTGGTGTCTGCCTGGCTTGATCCACACTCAAAAAGAGAAAGATTCAAAGGCTGCGCCTCCGAAAGATTCTAGAGGAGGAGGTGGAGAAGAAGAGGGATGAGGTCTTAAACGAGATCAAGTCGATGGTCCCTCAAGGTAAGCAGTGGAGAGTTAAAGAGCCCGAGGCTCCCACTCAACCGGTGACGGAGGAAGCGGTGGCTACTCCGAAGGCACTGGGTTTGGCCGACGCCGTCTTGGGAGGGGATTCTGCATCGTCTTCGCCCACGGGAGACGTCGATATTTTTGAGTTTGATGACGATAACCTCTTGAACTACGAGCCTACACTGCCTCGGGAAGGTATGGACATTAACACCATTTGTTTATCCCTTTTCGATTATTCTCTTGTAGAGGACGAAGTGGTTATGGCACAATTCGACTTTGGGTCAAAAAGTGCTATCTTTGAGAAGCCCGAGGAATCGGAGAACCATTTGAAACCTCTCTATGTGAGAGGTCATATCAATGGCACACTGATTTCTCGCATGCTTGTAGATGGCGGTGTTATTGTTAATCTAATGCTATATTCTTTGTTTAAGAAGCTAGATAAGGCCGATGACGAGCTCATGCGGACTAACATGACTTTCAACGGTGTGAAAGGAGGAGACCTTATCGAAACTAAAGGGGTCGCTTCTATGGAGCTCACTGTTGAGAGCAAGATTATGGCTACCGCTTTTTTTATTGCCGATGTGCGCAGTAGTTATAGCTTGATCTTAGGGCGTGATTGGATTCATGCCAATAGATGTGTTCCATCTACATTGCATCAATTCTTGATACAATGAGTTGGTGATGATGTAGAGGTTGTTTATGCGGATGCATCGGCTTGTGCTGCTATAACCGAATCATCTTGTTTGCCGCATGACACCGTTAAGTGCTTGACCGATTTAGACTTGACGGATTATGATTTTCTTAGTGTAACTAGAAATGGTTTTGTACCCGTCAATGTAAAGCCGATAGAAAATCGGCTCAATCATATAATGTAATTTAATGGAGTCTAATCTTGATTGGTTGCAAAAGAGAGTGTAACACTATCGGTCCAACACGAATGATTTGTGCTAAGCTATAAAGGAAATAGAGGACATGGATAAGTTAGGACAAGGATTTATCAACCGACCCTCTTGACAAGGTGAATCTTGGCAGTGATGATAATCCTAGGTCAACTTTTATAAACAAAAACCTTAAAGCCGATTACGAGGTGAAGCTAATCGATTTGCTAAAAAAATACATGGACTGTTTTGCATGGTCTTATAATGAAATGTCCGAGTTGAGCCACGAGCTAGTTGAGCATCGGCTTCCGATCAAATCTGGTTTTAGGCCCTTTAAGCAACCGATGAGAAGATTCAACCAAAATATGCATGATCAGATTAAAAAGGAGATTAACCGATTAAATGATGCATAGTATATAAGACCTTGCAGGTATGCGGAGTGGATATCCAACATCGTGCCAGTGAAGAAGAAGAACACCGGTAAGATAAGAGTTTGCATTGATTTCAAAATTTTAAATAGAGCCACTCCTAAAGATGAATATCTTATACCCATAGCCGATATGTTGATTAATGATGCTTTCGGTAATAGAGTTATTTGTTTTTTTGATGGTAATGTGGGATACAACCAAATTTTAATGGCCAAAGAGGATATGTCTTAAACTGCTTTTAGATGTCTTGGTTTTGTAGGATTGTTTGAGTGGGTTGTCATGACTTTTAGGTTAAAAAATACAAGTGCCACATATTAAAGAGCCATGAATTTTATATTTCATGATTTGCTTGGTGTCATCATGGAGGTTTATATAGATGATGTGTTGATCAGATCGGCCACTTTAGATTCTCACTTGGCCGATTTGCAACTCGCTTTGGATCGAATGCATCGTTTCGGTTTGAAAATGAACCCACTCAAATGTGCTTTTGGGATATCGGCTGAGAAGTTTTTAGGCTTCATAATCTATGAAAATGGCAAAGAGGTAGATCATAAGAAGATTGAATCAATTAAGCATGTTCAAGTGACTACATGTAAGAGAGAGTTGCAAAGCTTCTTAGGCAAAGTGAATTACTTGAGGCGGTCCATATCTAACTTGTCGGAAAAAAATCAACGCATTTACTCATATTCTTCGGTTAAAGAATGAAACCGAATTCACCTTTGGGGCAAAACAACAAGAAGCTTTTGAGAAGATTAAAGAATACTTGTCTTCGCCACCGGTTCTTAGGGCGCCTAAGGGGGGAGTCCCTTTTCGTCTGTACATAGCGGCGGAAGATGATGTGGTTGGTGCTGTTTTGACACAAGAAACCGAAGTGAAGGAGTATGTGATCACATATGTGAGCCGACGGTTGATTGATGCGAAAACAAGGTACACTCTCATCGAGAAACTATGTTTTTTCTTGTATCAAGCTTGAACCAAGTTGAGACACTATTTGTTATCTATTATTTGTGTGGTTGCTTGTCAAACCGATATTATCAAACATATGTTGCATAGACCGATTTCAAGTGGTAGGCCTGGTAAATGGGCTTATGCATTGATTAAATATGATTTGGCTTATGAATCATTGAAATCCATGAAGGATCAAATTGTTGCTAATTTTATTGTTGAACATCGGATTGATTTAGATCATGATTTGGATGTTGGTTATGTGACTTTTACCCCTTGAAAGTTGTATTTTGATGGATCGGTTTGCAAAGAGAGTCAAGGTGTTGGTGTAGTATTAGTTTCTCCTCATAATGCACACTTTGAATTCTTAAACTGATTAGAGTATTGCACCAATAACCAAGGCAAATATGAAGCATTGTTGTTCAGCTTGAAGATGTTAGAGTCCATAGGGGTTAAACATGTAGAGGCTTTTTGGTGATTTGTTATTAGTAGTGCAACAAGTTGCTGAGAATTTTCAATGCTTAGACGGATCGTTGGATGTTATTTTTGACAAATGCCAAGACATCATTAATGGGATGGATGAGTTCAATATACAGCATGTGTGTAGGCTAGAAAACAGTAAAGCAAATGAGTTGGCGCAACAAGCATCGAGTTATAATGTTAGTATAGGTAAAATTTTAAGTTATTAAGAAACCGATGCTTGAGGTGCTACAACTAGATCATTCAAATACTAACACGTTAAACCATGATAGTGCTGAATCGCTTGACTGGAGATCACCCATAGTTTCATATATTCATAGTCTAACCCAAAGTACGGATAGGAAAACCGCCGAACGGAAGATGATTTGCTCTTGAAATTTTTAGGTGATGATGAAGCCAAAGTGGCCATGGGGAAGTTCATGAAGGCATTTGTTGTACGCATCAATCGGCTCCGAAAATGAAATAGTTATTAAGAAAGGTCGGGTTATGTTGGCCAACCATGATTGCTGATTGTTATCATTACTACAAAGGATGCGAAGAGTGCCAAACGTTTGGCATTATTCAATTGGCACCTGCTCGCCATATGAACCCCATCATAAAACTATGGCCATTACAAAGATGGGGATTGGACTTCATAGGGCAAATACATCCTCCATCTTCGAAGGGGCACCGCTTCGTGTTAGTAGTGACGGATTACTTCACTAAATGGACCGAAGCAGCGGCTCTCAAGAACATGACGCACAAAAAGGTAATTGAGTTTCTTACCGAGCATATTATTCACAGATTCGGCATATAGCTAACTTTGACTACCGACCAAGATACTTCCTTTACGTCCGGTCATGGTAAGAAGTTTACCGAATCTTACGGCGCTAGGATACTCAATTCATCTCCATATTATACTCAGGCCAATGGTCAGGCCGAGTCTAGTAATAAAATGTTGATCAAACTAATTAAGAAAAAGATAGAAGACCATCCCAAGAGATGGCACGAAGTCTTATCAGAGACTTTGTGGGCTCATCGAATATCTAGGCACAGGGCAACTAAGGTAATACCTTATAAGCTTGTGTTTGGACAAGAGGCCATTTTACCCCTCGAGGTAAATCTAAGAGCTCTAAAATTAGCTAAACAAAATGACTTATCCACCGATAAGTATATGTCTTTATTGCTAGACAATATCGATGAAGTCACCGATTGGCATTTGAGTGCCTTGAATGAAATTGAGAAAGATAAGACGAGAGTTGCTAGATCTTATAACAAGAAGGTAAAAGCTAAAACTTTTCTGGTGGGTGAATTAGTGTGGAAAACTATTCTGCCCGTAGGCTCAAGAAGCAACAAATTCGAGAAATGGTCTCCTAGTTGGGAAGGGCCATATAGAGTATTGAAAGTCATTGCCGGAAATGCATACATGTTGGAAGATATCCGAGAAGAATCATTACCTAGGGCCCTTAACGGCCGATACTTGAAAAAGTATCATTCGAGTGTATGGCAAGAAGCTTAAGAGAGGAGAACGGCCGATATGAAGAATCTCGTTGCTAAGAATGATGCAATGGACAATGTCATACCCCATTTCTGAGATATCCCGTGAGCACTGTACCAATCCCTGGATCAGTAGTTGGTACGCACATACTTCATGGATACATAGCACATACTAGTAATATTACAAATATTGTCTCAATTAGAGTCTTACATCCAAGACTTAGATTACAAGCCAGCGAGGAGCACCAGACATCCTCGCACAGTCATTACATAAAAAGGAAAGGCAAGAAGCAAAAACCACAGGCAAACTTGCACTCAGAATGATCCTACTCATCACTGTCAAGGCCAGCACCATCTTCTTCTTCATCTGAGCGACAAAGGCAAGGGTGAGCACAAAAGTACTCAACAAGTTCTAACCCTGTACTTAGCTGTACTCATGCTTACGAGGCCGTCAAGGAGAGGCTAGGGTTTTCCTTTCGGCGAAAGGCCAGTTTTATGCAGGCTTCTCTACAGAAGAGCTTTTAAAACAGGAATGGATGTGTACCTATTCTATCAGTATTTTAGTGGTTGGACCTAAGGGAGTAATCACCTTTCTCGCCTGTTCTCAAGTCTTAATTGGATGGGTCTCCACTACCCCAACCAGACACTTTGCAAAACACGGGTAGCTAAACCCACTCACACCAGCAAGGAAATGGTCAAGACTAATCATTGTGAGCCCAAGCTGTAGTGTGTCAATACCGTGATAACAGCCATTTCGGATGGATTATATACTCTGCAGAGGTTTACACTGTACCCACAGGCTATGCTCCTCTTGATCAACAGAGGCGCATAACATTCACTCCAACACACAACAAGGTGTCCACAAAGTCCGCCTCAAGATACTAACAGGGGTCATCCCTCGGGGCTTTGCCTGCCACCGATGACGCGATAGCACATTCCCGTAGCCAGACTGTGGGTTTAGATCATCCACGTCTACTCCCTGAGACCCCACACAGACGGGTAATTATGAAAACCAGGGGGCTATACCCGTGGGCAGTACGATCCCATGGCGCAGGCTATTGCTGTAATCGAAGATCAGACCATAAGTATCTCACGTTTACTCTTGGGACTTGTGTACCATCCGACCGCTTTTGGGGTCAAAGTGGACAACCAAGGGGTGGAGGGAGTCCCGCCCAGATAGGTTATGTGGTTGCACGAAATCACTACATTGAGGTCCGATGAACCGGTCCTTATATGGCAAAGGCGACGCTCGTCCACGGCAGGTGGACCAGTCCGAAGCCTACACACTGCACACAGTTCTAGGAGCCTGCCCCACGACCAAAAACTCTCCCTTCCCATCACCTATCACTAGTTTCCACTAAGTCTCATCCCACTTTATTGGACGCACTCTTCTAAACATTTGTAACTCATTTGATAAATAATGATTCAGCATGTAGAATGATGCAGCATAGCTTCACGTGAGTGTTCCTAAGCATTCTAGTTCAAGGTAACTTTTCGTACATTAAGGTATTTAATGACGGGGAACCTACGGTTAACAAGGTTCGATTTACAACCTGGTAGCAAGGCGGTATTTATACTTATGAAGAGCTAGTTACTGACATAAATATAAATACGTATATAGCAAGTAGGTTTGTAACTACACAATGTTTTGAACATATAATTATGAACATGCAAACATACGGGTTTTATAGATGCAAAGCGAAAAACTAGGAGCAAGATGGTCAAGAGGTTAGGACTTGCCTTCAAAAGCGTATTCAGGCTCTTCCTCGTACTCCGGGTCGTCGCTCTCTTCGTCTCCGAGTGCTTCGTCTTCTACACGAGAAAACGGTAGAAAGAAAATAAATAAATAAATTTGTACGGCAAAGGGCACACAATGAAGATCGAATAAACACCAAATCTTAAATAAAAGTTCTTAGAGTGGTGAGTGGCTCTATAAGGTAGGGCTCGAGTTTACGGTTCTAACGGCGTAAAGATCTCGTTAAACGGAGGTGGTATGTGATAATAATGGTAAAAATAAGATGTGAGGGTCTTTTGTAATTTTCTAAAAAATTGAGGACTAATGCAAAAATTTGTGGTGGTAAAAGGGCATTGCTAAGTGAGTTTTTACTGTGTAGAGGTGTATTTGCAAAGTGGGGATTTTCTTGGAATTTTTGAGAATTTATTTGGACTAAAAATGGGCTAGGAATAAATTTCTGTGCGCACTAGAGTGGGTAACCGTAGCAATTTTGGTAGTGAGGCTGACGCGTGGACCCGGGGCCCACTGGTCAGTGGGCGTGGGGCAGCAGCAGCTGCCGCGC
>BCLG01001711.1:0-25053 GCA_001602295.1 Zoysia matrella | reverse complement strand
TATATATAAAATGTACGAATTAACTCTGCAGTTCCTATTTTTGTGTTACAATGAAGGTATGTGACAAATACTTTGAGTACTTGCACTTACTTGGCAGTATTCTAGGCCAACTAATGGAGAACCTATAGGCGTCCATACCCATATTCTTCAGCATTTCTACATCTTTCTGTCAGACACAAAAGGGACATTATAATATCATCAGTTAGAGAAAGCTATATGTGGTGGACATTATATTGTAGCTATGTATGTTATTATTTTCTGTTCATCTCATCAATGTGGCAGATCCACAACAGCTTGTAGATCTGTCACCGATTACCGGATACATGTGGTACGAGTCAACTGCGACGTCTCCATTGCTCCCGTCTTTTATGAAATCTGTCAGCATATCAATATAAAGTCAAGGTTCTGATACGACTGTGTGTGACATTGGTGAATCGGAAAAATATGTTTATTTCCTAAATCTCATATAAAGTAACAAATTTTGAAAACAATATTTTACACGGATAGGTGTGGCAGTAGTGGTCCCAAACGCTTGGCCCCTTGCCATCTTCATTCCAACCACCTTCAATCTGCAGAAAATAGCACACATTTCATACAGCTTATTTGCACTTAAGCTTATTCCATTTATAGGTTGTAGCCACACGTGCTTAAAATCACTGCCCCAAAAACGACGCAGTAGTCAAAATATACCTGGTACGATGAAGTAGCAGCACCGAAGATGAAATCAGGAGGGAATCCATCCCTGGTGACGATCGGCTTGCTGGGCTTCACCGCTCGGGCTCCAAGGTCGTTGCTGATCCTAACTGCTCTCGCCCTCTGGCTGAGGTTATTGTAGCTTCTCTTGGATCGGATGGAAGGAACAGCCAGACGATAACCCAGAACCCTACTTTGCGGCGACAAAGGAGAGAGATGCAGTGTGGTGTTCATCTCATCTTGGCCTTGATTCCGGCTGAAGCCAGGATATGCATTGTGGTGGCTAATAGCAGAACGGATCAGTAGAGCCATGGTTAGCGAACTAGCTTGCTTGCTAATGGGTCTGATATGCTTGCATGCAGTGGCATTTGCCTTGTGGTTTGCCGGGGTATCTATTTATAATGAAGACGGCGATGTGGTTTCGAGTGACGAAAGTGAAGAAGAAAATGTAATTGAGACAAACGCAGGGTTTTGTCTGTTTTGGGTCAACTGCAAACAGTCTCCCTGACGCTGGGTAAACCGAGGATCGTGGTAATATAACGCCCTGACGCTGATCATCGATCGACGACTTGAATCAGAGACATATAGGTGATTCATTGTTTAATTTATGGGATCGATCTGCTAATGCAGTATACAGTGTCTCCACGTTTTGGAGATTCTTGGAGATTCGGGTTCACATCGTCACATGTGCATGCCGAAACCAAAAGATCACTTTCAGTCGATTAGCCGTCTCTCTGATGGTTTTGCAACACTAAATAGTGTGCCTTCATAAAAAAAAAACACAAAATAGCGTGAGGAAGTAGTGCATCTTGTAACCAGACTAAAACGCTAATTAAGATCCTGACCAATATAAGGGTCCCAGTGATTCGCATCCACTTCACTAAATGCAAAAGATTTCGAAACATATTCTAGGTGAGCCATATGCATCACGAGTATTCTTCTTTAATTAACCGAGATTCGAATACAGTACTAACTGAGCAGTTCAGGGAGACTTTCCACGTGCGACTCGATCAATCATCATTTTTTTTTTTGAGAACAGCTCACATGATCTTACAATCAGTTATCAAGGCCTCTAGGAAATTCGGAGTGCCATTCATCCAACTACACATAATGCTAACTGATCGATCATATTGACACAGATAAGTATAGCTTTGTATTACTCCCTCCGTTCTAAAATATAAACATTTTTAAATTTAGTCAAAATCAAACTTTTATCACTTTGGCTATTAATAATATATTATTATATAATTTTTTTTTAATTCATCATGAAATAAACTTTCATAAAAAGTATATTTTTACATTAAAAATTATGTAATTTTTTAAATATTATTAATAAAAGTTAAAAGAATTAACTTTATTCAAATTAAAAAATACTTATATTTTGAAACGGAGATATTACTAACGAAGTGCAAGTGCTGTCACTGTTGATTCTGGCACACAATTCTATTACACCACTGTCAATACATCGTACGTAAAAAGTACATCAACAAAACTATAATTGTACTATCGCAATTAATGAAAATTGAGGCGCAGACGAAAATATTCACGAAGGTGCTCCTGGGTCAACCTCAATCCCCGCTGCCAATGTGTTTACCCATGCATGGCAGCTCCCCAGGCTAAAGACTAAAGTAAGCTAATTGAACAGGTCGTATGTGTGTTTCCTTTTTTTAAAAAAAAAAAATAGAAGTACTATTCACTTCATAAGAAAAAATTACATTAAAAGTGTCAACCAGAAATTGGTCTACTTGATGCTAACGCGATAGCAAGACCTTATTTATGTTACTTATTAGGGTGTGTTATATTGGTTGCTGTGTGGAGCCAGGCCGTTTGTGGCCAGCCCTGTGCGTACAGGCGATGGCCAGCCCTTTGGGAGTTTTTTTTTAAATAATACTGTTTGAATAGTAATTCACAGATATTCTTTTTGGGAATGGAGACTGGTAGCTCTCACCACGAAGACATCCTCGAGGTCTGCCCAGCAGTCCTCGGTGTCCTCGCATGGCGGCGGGGATCCTCATCGAACAGCCTCGATTGAGCAGTGCTACAGAGATGGGCTTCATGGGCTGGAGAAAGTCCTATAGAGCCACATCGACATCCGTTGTCACTCGTGGCGACCCGAGGTAAGGAATCGCTGGGTTTGGATCTCAAAGCTGTCCATGCCGGATGCTTTGGGCACATCGGTTTTCCTGCACGCGTCCAAAGGAATTCGTCGGCTAGGTCAAGGGGCTCGATGGATCATTCGACGATAGCCACCTGCCTCGTTGCAAAGGTCGTTCGCGGAGGTGGTAGCCATAGGAAGGGAGGAGAATAGAGCACCACCGCGTCCATGGAAGCGCAGGGCGGATGAGGGCTGGGGAGATCAAAGAGAGATCGATGGCGGCAGACAACAGGAATAGGATCTGCGTGCTCGTTTCCAGAAGAAGCTTGGGCCTCGCGATCCAGGGGAAGGAGATCAGCGAGGTCGCGATGTTAGAGGAGATCCATGGGATTATGCTGCTCGTGGTCACCCGGAATGGCAGGGGCGCCCTTCGGAGGTGACTTGGAACGAAGACATTCGAAGAGAACCTCGATGTCCAGTTGGCTCCTCTCAGGTTCGAGATCCCTAAGGCTTCCCTAACCCTAATGCTTCATTTCGTGCACTAGGGGTGGTGATTTTGCCCATGGGAACAGAGGAGATCCCAAAGAGAAAGGGCCTTACGATCGAGCCTAAAAAGAAGGAACTTGAGATTCCACAGGTGAAATGTTTTCGCTATCAAGAAGAAGGTCATCATCAAAAGGATTGTGTCAATGAACCTTTATGTTACAAGTGTAAAAAATCTGGGCATATTTCTACTGAATGTGGTTTGAGGAAGTTGAAGATGCAAGGTTTTGCTATACCAAGACAGGGTTTCTACAGCATTAATATTTTGATGGTGTCTAATCAGTTATTAGCAGCAAGGGGAATAGTGAAAGTGGAGGACAGAAAGGTTTCTGTGAAGGAAATTGAGGAACTCTCTAAGCTTGTGGAGAAGCAATGGAGTTGGTAGGTAAAACATTTATCTGACAAGGAATTCTTGGTGACTTTCCTAAACAAGGCAACCCTAGAGCCCTTCTCTCGCATATCTAGTCTGATGCTTGGTCAAAGGAACATTAAGGTCAAGATCACAAAGTCTGAGATGGATCCAGCAGCTTCCTCTATCCTTCACCTTGCTTGGGTTAAGATTTTTGGAGTGCCTTCTTTTGCTCGTGATGTGGACATTATTCAGGAGCTTGCCACTCTGGCTGGGGAGCCAGTAGTGGTGGATGAACTCAGTTTGGTAAGAAGTGGTCCAATTAGAGTCCAACTATTCTGTAGGGAGCCAACTAATTTGAGGTGTTTTGTAGAGGTTTTGTTCAATCAAGTGGGATATGAATTAAGATTTCTATCTGAAAGTTTCAAAGGTAGTGATAAACTGCCCCCTGATTCCCCTTCGGGAGGCAAAGATGATTCAGGTGATGGGGTTGAAGATTATGAGTCAGAGGAGCTGGAGAACTTTAAGCAAGGCAGAGATCACAAACCAAAAGAGAAAGAAACTAGACAGTCTTTCCAGGGGGGCTGCATCTCAATCTAAATCTGGCAAAGGGGGAGCCAAAGATGATTTAGACACAACCCCTGGTAGGTCTCAAAAGAACCCAAAGCCTGAACCTATCTCTAAAGTGCCTGATTTGTCAAAGGATTTGATGCTTATATCCCAGGAAGTTGACAAATGCCCACAGGAGAAGCTGCAGGGGAGCCAAGAATCCTTGTGCCCTGAGATGGATGCATTTGAAACCCAACAGGAGATTCTATATGTGATTACTCTCAACTCTGCTAGTCGATGGAGAGCTATTGATTCTGATGAAGTTGCTTATATGACAAATGATATGGTTGGCGATAGTACTCACATCCCTCAATGCACTCAGGTTTCTCTTTCCTAATCTGCAGGAATATGGCCTATAGAGCCTTTGAACATGATTTTCCCAGGAGAAACTTTTTTGAAAAGATGTTCTGCAAGTGAGACCTTGTCTCAGGGGACTGTTCAATCTCTAGAAGACAGGAAACAAGACTTAGAACTAGAAGAAGCTGAAAAAGGTTGGGAAGTTTACACACCCAAGCATAAGAAGAAGAAACTAAATAAGAAAGTGAACAAACAAATTCTGATGGCAACGAGACAAAGCTCCCGTATTAGAGGCCAAGGTGGTATCACAGTGGAGGAAAAAGCTGCTAAGCAAGCTAGCAAGAAGAATTTAGAAGATCCAGGTACTTCTTCTTCTTTTGCTATCTTAAATAATGTTCATCCCTCATATTTGGCAAATGTAGCTTCTCAAATAGGGTTAGATATTGGTAAAGATAAACAAGAACAGCATCAAATTATCACAGCTATTCAAGCTGAAGAATTAGCTAAAGCTGCATTAGCAGAGGCACAATATAAGATATATCTTCAAAAATTACAGGAGCAGGAACCTCTTAGGGAAGAGGATATATCTGATCTTCAACTCAATGTGTTTGGTACTAATCAAAATAAGGCAGCCCTTTCTACAGATTTTGTCCTAGCTCAAGAGGTGGTACAGCCTGGTGGAAAGAAAGGAAAGAAGGGAACAAAATTGCAAAAAGTCAAATGAAGATCTTGTTTTGGAATATCAAGGGTTTTGGTGAACCTAATAGGAGGATACAAATTAAGGATTTTATCAGGGAGGAGCAACATGAGGCTGTAGGCTTACAGGAGACTATCAAACTCAATTTTTTGATGCTGAACTGAGTGAGATTGCAAATGTCCAGCAGTTTAAGTGGGCTTAGAATCCTGCTTGTGGCCATTCTGGTGGTATCCTCTTAGGGGTGAAAAAAGACTGTTAAAGTGGAGGAGGAAGACTGTTAGAAACCAGTTGGATAATTTTCGATAGGAGCTGATGTTAGCGTCATGACCATTGAAGCTCCTCAAAGGTATGAATGATTTTGGTGATTGAATGAGAACCATGAACTAACTCGTTGGATGCAGGTTTATCAACACTATTTTACACGTCTACGAGTTGGTTGCTGCAAGGATGTTCGTGTCCCTAGAGTGTTTCCAAAGAGGTTGCTGGTCTAAGGCTAAGGATGTTTTAGAGGCATGTGTGGCTTAGCTTTTAGGCTTTGTGTCTATAGGAAACACCGATACTATTAAAAGAGGTCAGGTCACTCGTCTCAGTTTTACAAGAATTAGGGAGTGTGGATGCAGTAGGTTCTCTGAGGCACTTGAGTGATCAGCGGATGCTTGTAGTTGTTGAGGTTTGCAGCCGAAGGCTTGAAGATCTTGAAGCAGTCAAGGTTCAACGGCTGGAGAGGTCACTAGACAGTCCGTCAATGTCGTCAGACAGTCTAGTGAGGGTTGCAGCTAGGAGTTCAGAGAAGATGTTTTCTGGAGGCAGTGAAGCAGAAGTCACCGGACAGTCCGACGGGAGTCACCAGACAGTCTGGTGAGCGCAGGAGCTCGAAGTCCAGAGAAAGGTGCTAGCTGGAGTCATCAGGAAGAAGTCACCAGACAGTCCGTTAGTCAGTGACCGGACAGTTCGGTGAGCCTCGGAGGAGGTGTCCAGAAGAGGTGTCTTTGGAATTTCAAAAGGGAAGTTCACCGGACAGTCCGGTGATGGTATAAATTAGACAGTCCGGTGTCACATGAAGTGGATTACAGAGAGGATGTTTTCTGCTAGGAGGAGACCAGGAGTCACCGGACAGTCCGGTGGTCCAAGTCACTGAACAGTCTGGTGACTGCAAAAAGCAGACAGCTTTTTGGCAACGGCTCTTAACAGTTGTTTCAGGGCTTGGCCCTATTTAAACCATTGGGGGAGCTGTTGTGGTGCTTGCTCGCTGTCAGAACAGTTGGAGATCATTTGTTCTGAGCCAAAGTTCATCACGAGAGCGCAAGAGAGCATCTAGTGAGATCTTGAGTGCTTGTGAAGAGTAGCAAAGAGCATCCACGCATTTCTAGAGACTATGAGGCTGAGAGGAGTGTCTTCAGCTTGTTACACTTGGTCTGTGGCAGCCTAGACCGGTTAGGCATCGTTGTCCGAGCTTTCGAGGAGACTGTGGAAGTCGACATCAAGTTTGTACACGGTTTTGGGTCCTTCGCTTGAAAGGGACACCAAGAGGGAGCGTCCGAGCTTTGGAGGCTTGCTTTAGCTCTTGGGTATTGTTTACTACAGCTAAGGTGCCGGTGTCTTCAGTTTAGAAGTGAAGCGTACCCTTGTGAGCATCGTTCCGGGAACGACGGGAGGAATCAAGATTCTGACGGGAGTGGTTTCATGAGGATTATGGGAAGACGCTATCCTTCCGAGACCTCAGAAAAAATCGCTGAGCATCTCTATCACCCTTCTCTTTACTTATTGCATTTACATTCTTGCAAGTAGTGTGATAGGTTGTTTAGTTGCTTCTTTTGGTGGCTCTTATGCCAGATTGCGTACTAACTTGATAGGTTGTCTTCTAGCTTGTTTTTACTCTTTCTAGACCTTCTTGCTAGGAGTCGCTTGTTAGTTTTGCTAGAAACTAGAAAGAAAAAGAATTTGGTCTAGTAGTGTAAGTGCCCGATTCAACCCTCCTTCTCGGTCACTTGATCCTTTCAAGTGGTATCAGAGCCAAATGCTCAAATTGGGGCTTAACCACCTTTGAGAAGTGATCGAGAGTGATAGAGACAAGTTCTTCATCGAGGTCTGGTAGTGGCTCATGAAAGAATCACTTGCTAAACTACCTATATGCTACAAAATCGAAGAATTCGAGTGCTAACATGAACAACTCTTCGAACTCTTCATCTAGCAACTCTTTATGTGCTATTATGAATGATAATTTTACTTATCTTGAGCTCATAGATACCTGCACTCACTTTGAAACTTTTGATGGTGAATCTATAGGTGCTACCATGCTACGATTGAGTGATCTAGTTGAAAGATTAATTCCTTTGAAGGAGTACTTAAGATCTCTTATGATGAATCCATCGAGAAGTTCCTCTCAAGCAAGATTTCTAGCTCATGTGCCTCTCATGAAGCTCCATCTATGAAGGAGAATCTAAATGCTTCCACCTCAAGCAAGATCATTGGAGTACATACTTATCATACTCTTGAACCCACGGTTTGCATAGACTCTACTTCTACTAGCTCTCATTTACTCCTTGATGATAATGCTATTGCTAGTAGCTTGCTAGAGGATTCTTACATTGTTCTATGTGATTAGTATGATAATATTATTGTCTTACCTAATGAAGCTCCATAAGATTTATGCACTCGCATTAATAAGCTTGTAGGTTGGATCAATTCTTATGAGAAGCGGCATATCACTATTGATGAAGCAAACAAAAAGAAGGTTGACACATGGATGGATCATCTCAAGCGCTCTAAGGAACAAACTTCATCTCAAAAAGTCGCTCTTATTGTTGAGGTTAGTACAAGTGAATCTAGCAATATTTTGGATACTAATACCTCATGTCTCATGGCCTCTAGCAAGGTGAACTATAAGAATGATAGCAAGCATTGGGTTCTTAATAGTGGTTGTACTCAACACATGATCGACAATCACAAGATGTTCTCCACCATCAAGGAAGATGAAGATAAAAACAAAGTGACTTTCAGAGACAACTCCAAAGGAAGAGTCAAGGAATTGGGCAAGGTCGCCATATCCAATGATTTGAGAATCTCTAATGTCATGCTAGTGGAATCATTGAGTTTCAACCTTCGCTCGGTTGCTCAATTATGTGACCTTGGATTCACTTGCTCCTTCAATGATAAAGGAGCTGAATTAATCAACAAATCATTGGGCCTCACTTTCAATGGCTTTCGGCATAACAATCTCTATATTGTGGATTTCTCTTCAAGTGAAGTTGCGCCTCAAACTTGTCTCATTGCTAAGTTTTCCAAAGGATAGTTGTGGCATAGTAGGCTTGCTCATATTGGAATGGGTCAATTGAAAAAGGTCACCAAGAAGGGGTTAATTCTTGGAATTCAAGATGTCACTTTTGAGAAGGACAAGTTGTGTAGTGCATGTCAAGCGGAAAAGCAAGTTGCAACTCTTCATCCGTGCAAGCCCATTATGTCAACCTCAAGACCTCTAGAACTTCTCCATATTGACCTCTTCGGTCCAACTACCTATAAGAGTCTTGGGGGCAATCTCTATTGCATGGTAATTGTTGATGACTTCTCCCGTTATACATAGACCATCTTTCTATAAGACAAAGCTCAAGCCATCTCGAATTTCAAGACGTTTGCTAAGAGAAATCAAAATGAATTTGAAGCTAAGATCAAGAAGGTTAAAAGTGATAATGGGACAGTGTTCAAGAACTCTATCATTGAGGAGTATCGTGATGATCTTGGCATCAAGCTTGAGTTTTCACCTACCTACACCCTGGAGCAAAATGGTGTTGTTGAGAGAAAGAATAGGACTCTCATCACTCTTGCTAGAGCTATATTGGATGAATATGGGACTTTGGAGAGGTTTTGGGCTGAAGCTATCAACACGTCATGCTATACTTCAAACCGTTTTTATCTACATCGCCTCTTGAAGAAGACTCCCTATGAGCTATTGGTGGGAAGGAAGCCAAATGTGGGCTATTTCTGGGTCTTTGTATGCAAATGCTATATCTTCAAAAAAAGGAAGAGGATTGGTAAGTTTGAGAAGAGGACCGACATTTTTCTCATCAGGTATTCTGGTAACTCTAAAGCTTATCGTGTTTTTAATACAACTACTGGATTTGTTGAGGAATCAGGTGATGTGCAATTTGATGAAACTAATGGTTCTCAAGAGAACAAAGAATCTTATAGTTGTGATGTAGATGATGATGAAACCTTGGAGGAGGCGATGCGGAAGATGCCCGTAGGAGATGTTCTACCAAGAGAAGATGAATTTTCTACTCTGCCGTCGGAAGACTCCTCCACGACTCTACATGAGAACACTACATCAACAACTCTAGTGAAAGAATCATCAAGTGTTCATGCACCAAGAGAACCACCTCAAGTGCCTTCTACCCCAAGCTATCAAGGATCGCCTACATCAAGTGGTACACCACCATGTCCAACAATGACATCAAGAATTGAAGAAAATTGCAACTCTTCGCTCCGTCTACAAGACATCGTCATCTCTAAGGAACAAGCTATACAAGATGCACAAGACGTCTCTCCACCGCAAGCACCACGACAAGAGGCTCCAAAGAGGCACAAACCCATTCTTCGAGCTCACGGAAGTGACATGAGTATTGGGAGTCCCTCTCAAGGGTTAAAGACTAGAAGAAATCAATATAAACCGAATTATACTAATGATACTAATGATGATGATGCAGCTAACATTGCTTGTGAGAATTTCTCTTTTGTGTCTTTGATAGAGCCTAAGAACATTGATGAAGCTGTGGAAGATCACAAATGGATGTTGGCTATGCAAGAGGAGCTCAACAACTTCGAGCGGAATCAAGTGTGGGAATTGGTGAAGAGGCCAAAGGACAAGAACATTATAGGCGCCAAGTTGGTCTTCAAGAACAAGCAAGATGAGAACGAAAATGTTATGAGAAACAAAGCAAGACTCCTCACCAAAGGTTATTCTCAAGTGGAAGGGGTGGACTTTGATGAGATATTCGCCCCCGTGGCTTAACTGGCGTCTATTCGGACCTTGCTCGCTTATGCCTCACATTTTAGCTTCAAATTATATCAAATAGATATAAAGAGCGCATTCTTAATGCCTATATTAATGAGCTGGTTTATGTTGAACAACCACCCGGTTTCAAAGATCCCAAGCATCCTAATCACGTCTTCAAGCTGAAGAAGGCGTTGTATGGACTCTGGACTCAAGCAAGCACCAAGGGCTTGGTATGAGCGGCTAAGAGATTTTCTCACCGACAAGGGCTTCAAGATAGAGAGTATTGCTAACACTTTCTTTACTAAAAATGTTGATGATGATCTTTTTATTTGCCAAATATATGTGGATGATATTATCTTTGGCTCTACTAATGAAGCTTATAATGCTGAATTTCGTGATCTTATGGCCAAAGAATTTGAGATGTCCATGATAGGTGAGCTACACTTGTTCCTCGGCTTTCAAGTCAAGCAAATGAAGAATGGGACAATCATTTATCAAGAGAAGTACATAAGAGATCTTCTCAAGCGCTTCGGGATGGAGGATTCAAAGCCAATCAAGACTCTAATGGCTACAAATGATATTCTTGGACCGGATGAGAGTGGTAAATCGGTTGATAAAAAGCTTTACCGATCTATGATTGGTTCTCTATTATATCTTACTGCTTCTCGCTCGGATATTATGTTTAGTGTACACTTATGTGCTAGTTATCAAGCTAACCCTAAAGAATCTCATCTCAAGGCTGCCAAAAGGATTCTTAGGTACCTCAAGTATACATCAACTATGGGCCTTTGGTATCCAAAAGACGGAGGTTTTGATCTTGTTGGCTACTCCGATTAGGACTTCATTGGTTGCAAAGTGAGTAGAAAGAGCACCTTCGGTGGATGTCAATTTCTTGTGAGATCATTGGTTGCTTGGAGCTCTAAGAAGCAAAATGCCATGGCTTTCTCAACGATCGAAGCGGAATATATGGCAGCCGGTGCTTGTTCTGCTCAACTTCTCTACATAAAGCAAACTCTCATGGACTATGGATTGAATACAATCAAATTCCTCTTTATTGTGATTGTGAGAGTGCAATCAATATGGCACTTTATAAGGGTGATCATGGGCATGCTAAACATATTGAGGTCAAGCATCACTTTATAAGGGACCATGTTGCCAAAAAAGATATCGAGCTTATAAGTGTGAGGATAAATGATCAATTGGCCGACATATTTACGAAGCCCTTTGATGAGAAGAATTTCAACAGGCTAAGAGGAGAGCTCAACATTCTTGATCTTTTAGACTTCACTTGAGTGACCTCCAAAGCTTAGCATTTCCTTTGTATATTCTTGTTTGCTTGTGCTTGCTTTGTTTTTATTGTTTCTCTTGTTTTGTAGGACCATCATCTAACCCTTTCAAGATAGCAATGATCATGGAGAGCTTGGGAAGAATGTTCACGGGGTGCCCAAGGCTAGGAGATGAGGGACAGTGTGAACAAGCTTGCGAGGGGATTCAAATGTGATGAGGGCATTTCTTTTCTAGTCCTTCTTCATCATGAGCATGCATCTTTTAGTCTTGTTTTTGCATTCATGTTCATTTCATGCATTGCATCTAGTGTCTTGACATCAAGCACGAGTCTAGGGGGTTACATATAAGCAATATAAGTTGATTACTCCTAGACTCCTTCATAGCAATTGTGAGCTTCATGCCATTGAATCACGATCTTTTGAGCTCTAAGGTTAAATCTACTTACACGGCTCAAAGACTATGATTCATACATTTCTGTATGCATCACTAACCCCCTCTTGTTGAGAGAAGAGGAAGTTTCTTGGATGATCACTTTTGTAGGATGCATTCCAACTCAAAGGGGATAAGGAGCTCTAACCAAGAAGACGATCAAGACACAAAGAGATGATAAGCAAGGAAAGAGTTGAAGAAAAGAACCATAAAGATCCGGTAATATTGTTTCATATCTCATCGCGATTAATTAGCCAATTGTATTCTCCTTCTTTGTGGCCTTCCTTTTTAGATGATAGATGACAAAGGGGGAGAGAAATAGAAATGAAGATGCTGAGAGACGTGAAGATGGTCGAACATGCTTCAAGGAGAAGATAATGATCAACGAAGTAAATGAAGACTTGAAGATTGGGGAGAGAAAAGTGACCAAAAGGGAGTAATCTTTCCTATTTCTCTAAATCAATTGATTACTATTATTTGCTCTCTACTCGTCTTGTCATTATTCTATATTTAAAGGAGACGCGTAGAGGAAACCAAAGATTCGAAGATGAATGAAGTCACACTGAAGAAAACCAATCAAATCAAAGACTATGAAGAGAGTAAGCAATGCACTTATCGAGGGGGAGCTCCGAAGCTAAGATATGAAACCTTGTGAAATTTGTGGAGTTCTTGGTAAGAGATGGTAAGACAACTTGCACCTATCCTTTTCCTTTAAGGTTGTCTCGTGCTTTCATTCCTATTTTTTGTATCATCTAGATCATTTGCATCATGGTTGTCATCAATCACCAAAAAGGGAGAGATGGTTAGCTTCATGACCATTGAAGCACCTTAAAGGTATGAATGATTTTGGTGATTGAATGAGAACCATGAACTAAATCGTTGGATGCAGGTTTATCAATACTATTCTACACTTCTACAAGTTGGTTGCTGCAAGGATATTCATGTCCCCGGAGTGTTTCCAAGGAGGTTGATGGTCCAAGGCTAAGAATGTTTTAGAGCCATGTGTGGTTTAGCTTTTAGGCCTTGTGTCTATAGGAAACACTGGTACTATTAAGACGGGTCGGGTCACTCGTCTCAGTTTTACAGAAATTGGGGAGTGTGGATGCTCTAGGTTCTCTGAGGCACTTGAGTCATCAGTGGATGCTTGTAGTTGTTGAGGTTTGCAGCCGGAGGCTTGAAGATCTTGAAGCAGTCAAGGTTTAGCAGCTGGAGAGGTCACCATACAGTCCGTCGATGTCATCGAACAGTCCGGTGAGGGTCGCAGCCAGGAGTTCAGAGAAGATGTTTTCTGAAGGCAGTGAAGCAGAAGTCACTTGACAGTCCGGTGAGGGCAAGAGCTCGAAGTCCAGAGAGAGGTGATCTCTGAAATCATCAGGAAGAATTCACCGGACAGTCCGTCGGTCAGTGACCGGACAATCCGGTGAGCCCCGGAGGAGGTGTCCAAAGAGGTTTCTCTAGAATTCCAAAAGAGAAGTTCACCAGACGGTCCGGTAATGGTATGAACCAGACAGTTCAGTGTCACCTGGAGTGGATTCGAGAGAGGATGTTTTCTGCCAGGAGGAGACCAAGAGTCACAAGACAGTCCGGTGGTCCTAGTCACCGAACAATCCGGTGACTGCAGAAAGCATACAGCTTTTTGGCAACGGCTCTTAATAGTTGTTTCAGGGCTTGAGGCCAATTAAACAGTTGAAGGAGCTATTGTGGTGCTTGCTCGTGGTCAGAACAGTTGGAGATCATTTGTTGTGAGCCAAAATTCATCAAGGGAGCGCAAGAGAGCATCTAGTGAGATCTTGAGTGCTTGTGAAGAGTAGTAAAGAGTATCCACGCATTCCTAGAGATTGTGAGGCTGAGAGGAGTGTCTTCGGCTTGTTACTCTTGGTCTATGGCAGCCTAGACCGGTTAGGCGTTGTCCGAGCTTCCGAGGAGATTGTGGAAGTCGACATCAAGTTTGTACGCGGTTCTGGGTCCTCCGCTTGACAGGGACACCAAGAGAGAATGACCGAGCCTTGTAGGCTTGCTCTAGCGCTTGAGTATTGTTTGCTACAACCGAGGCGCTGGTGTCTTCACTATGAGAGTGAAGCGTACCCTTATGAGCATCGTTTCGAGAACGACGGGAGGAACCAAGACTACGACGGAAGTGGTTCAACGAGGATTAGAGGAAGGCGTTATCCTTTCGAGACCTCAGAAAAAATCGCTGAGCATCCTATCATCCTTCTCTTTACTTATTGCATTTACATTCTTGCAAGTAGTGTGATTGGTTGGTTAGTTGCTTCTCTTGGTGGCTCTCATGCCGGATTGCGTACTAGCTTGATAAGTTGCCTTCTAGCTTGTTTTTACTCTTTCTAGACCTTCTTGCTAGGAGTCGCTTGTTAGTTTTGCTAAAAACTAGGAAAAAAAAGAATTTAGTCTAGTAGTGTAAGTGCCCGATTCAACCCCCTTCTCGGTCACTTGATCCTTTCAACTGATGGTTGTGTACGGTCCAGCTAATCATGATGAGTCGTCTGACTTTATTTCTGAACTTTCCAGGAAGAGTAGGAGAGCAACCTTGACTATTGTTATGGGAGCAGATTTTAATTTGGTGACATCCAAGGAAGATAAGAATAATGGAATAGTGAATATTCCTCTAATGAACAAGTTCAATATGTTTATTGATCTCCATCCGCTTCAGGAAATTAAGAAGACTGGACCTAGGTTCACTTGAACTAATAAGCATGTTAATCCAGTGATGTCAAACATTGACAGAATTCTGGTGTCCACTAAATGGGAATCACATTTTGCTCTCTACTCAGCATAGAGTATGGTTAGGGTGGGGTCTAATCACTGGCCTTTGTTTTTGGACACTGGGGAGAATGCTAGGAGGAAACAACATTATTTTTTCTTTGAGCATCAATGGTTTTTTCAGGAAGATTTTTTTGAGATGGTCTGTCACTAGTGAGAGGAGATCAAATTTGGGTCCAATGTTACATATTCCTTAGATGGTTGACACATTTGTATTAGTAAAATGAGACAATTCTTGAGGGGGTGAAGTATAAACCAAAAAAAGTGCTGATAATTTAAACAGACAGAGTCTATTGGATCAATTGGAGGAGATGAATATGAAAGCTGAGTCAGAACAGTTATCTGCTGAGTTTTGGACCAACAGATATAAGGTGGAAAAAGATTTAGAGCTCTATCTTACCAAAGAGGAGAAATTCTGGCAGCAAAGGAGCAAAGATAAATAGGTTCTTCAGGGGGATGCTAATACTAGTTTTTTCATGCTTGTGCAAATGGGAGGAGGAGAAAAGGCACCATTATCTCTTTAGAAACAGACAGGGGGTTTATAACTGAGCAAGCTGAGTTAGAGGCTCATATTATTAGCTTTTATAAGGCCCTTTTTGGCTCTAATCACAAAGTTACAATGCACCTTAATGAGGATTTCTTCGTTGACCAAATGTTGACCCCAGAAGTAAGGGAATTACTCAAATTGCCTTTTACTGAAAAAGATGTTAAGAATGCAGTTTTTGGTATGAAAGAGATGGCTGCTCCAGGCCCAAATGGTTTTGGGGTGAAGTTTTTTAAAACCTTTTGGAGCTGTATTAAGGATGATCTGATGAAGCTGGTCAGAGATTTCAATAAGAATCAGCTGGATCTTAAGAGGCTTAATTATGGAGTGATCACTTTGGTCCCTAAAGTGAAAGAGGCTAACACAATCAAACAATATCGACCGATTTGTTTACTCAATGTGGATTTCAAAAAAATTTCCAAGATGCTGGCTGATAGACTGCATTGATAGCTGACAGTATCATTAACAGCTCTCAATCAGGTTTCATTAAGGGGAGAAATATTTTGAATGGGGTGATAGTCCTTCATGAGATTCTTCATGATCTAAGGAAAACGAAGAAAAGGGGAGTAATCTTCAAAATAGACATTGAAAAGCCTATGACAAGGTCCAATGGAGTTTTGTTTCTGAGGTTCTTGCTAGGAAAGGGTTTCCTGTTGAGTGGATTCAAAAGGTTATGCACCCTGTTCAGGGGGGGACAAGTCTATGTTAATGTAAATGGTAACCGCACCTCATACTTCAAAACATATCAGGGATTAAGGCAGGGAGATCCTCTTTCTCCTCTTCTTTTCAACATAGTGGCAGACTCTCTAGCAGCCATGTTAGACAAAGCAAATACAGCAGGTCTCATTAAACGGCTGGTGAGACATTTGATCCTTGGGGGGGGGGGGGGGGTTACTCACATTCAGTATGCAGATGACATTGTTTTGATGACACAAGGGGATGAAGAATCCATTCTACATATGAAATTTGTTCTCTATTGTTTTGAGTGGATCTCGGGCCTTAAGATCAACTACCATAAAAGTGAAGCTTATTTCTTTAGGATGGGTATGGAGGAGCAACATAGAATAGCTAATATGCTTAATTGTCAGATTGGAACCCTACCTATCATCTACCTGGGGATCCCTATTCACGACAGAGCTATGGGGGAAAAAGCTCTGTTAGGAATTGTTGAAAAAGTTCAGAATAGATTAGCCTCCTAGAAATGAAGACATCTCTCCTCAGGTGGCAGATTGGTGCTAACTAGCTCAAGTTGGTAAAGTCTCTCAATTTACATGATGGGGTTTTATGCTCTGCCTCCTGGTATTCATAAGAAAATGGACACCATTAGATCTCAATTTTTTTGGAGAGTCCAGGAAATTTAAATATCATATGGTCAATTGGCAGACTGTGACTACTCCTAAGAAATTTGGGGGTTTGGGAGTGATCAATACACAAAAGCTCAATGACTGCTTGATTACTAAATGGGTGTAGAAAATGTTTGAACAATATGATACAACTTGGTTCAAAATTTTAAAAGCTGAGTATAGGAGCAGCGGGGTGCTTAATGCTAATCCAGCTAATGCCTCCCAATTTTGGAGAGGTATTCAACAGGTGAAACACCTTTTCTTGTGGGGAGCTATTCATAAAGTGGGAGATGGATCAGCTACTCGTTTTTGGCAGGATGTATGGTTGGGGTAGGTCCCTCTACGTATTGAATTCCCTTTGTACAATATCTATGAGAATCCCCAGTGCTCTGTCAAAGAATATATGGACAAGAACTGGCAAATTACCTTCAGAAGGATGTTGTGTGCAGAGGAAGCCAGAGAATGGGATACTCTCTCGGCTTGTCTTCACAATTTCGGGGGGGGGCAAACTAGAGGCACGGTTGATTGGGCTTTAACCAAGAACAAGGTTTTCTCAACAAATTCCTTATATCAGTTCCTGTGTGAAAGTGGCTTTCCCAATCGTTTAGCTCTGGATATCTGAGATTGCAACATCCCTCTTAAGGTTTGTATCTTCCTTTGGCAAGCTTTTCAACATAAGCTTCAAACCAAAGTTCAATTGAAGGCCAGACACTGGAAAGGGAGTGAGCGGTGTAGCTTATATGGGGTGGCAGAAGATGTTGACTATATGTTATTTATTTGCCCATTGCTAGATTCTGTTGGTGTCTTTTGAAAGAGCAACTCGGATGGGGCGCGTGCCCAGTCTCTTTGGCCTCTCTGGAGGAGGGTTGGATCCAACCTGTTACAGAGCGTCAAAGGAAGTTTTTTATGTTTCTGTTTGCAGGTTTTGCTTGGGCCATCTGGAATACTAGGAACAAATTTACGATGCAATCATGTTTTCCATCGCACCCTATGGATGTTCTCATGTTTGGTGTCTCCAATCTACAGAAGTGATTGCCGCTGTTAAAGAATTCGGAGAAGAAGAAGATGGAGCCATTCATTCGCAAGCTAAACGTGAAGATCCTGAAGTTTACTCCCTCGGATGTATGTTTGTCGGACGTTGTTGAGCTTTAGTTTGTTATGTTCCTGTAGTGTGTGGTTCTGTCCGGGCTGTTTACAGGTTACTTTTGTCTCAACGTCGTGCCTTTATGGTGGATGCTTGTGGTTTCGTTGTTGGAACTTTGTATCTCGTTTGTTTTCTATAAAAGCTGGACGAGATGCCTTTTGATCCAAAAAATAATAATAATTTACAGAAATAATACCTGAAAAAAAATTACAAAAATATTACTGACTCGTATGTTGGATGTGCAAAGAGAGGAAAATAGCACGCTACACATTCGAAAACGCTGAAGTGGAACGATGAATATTCGACACTGGCTTCCCTGTCCCATCGAACAGAGGAGTTGGAACTCGCACGCTCAGCGTGCGACTTCTTCGATTTTGTTGACTTTTGTTTACGTTAAGCTTTGATGGTTAAAAAAAGTTTCTAAAGTTTACCAAAATTATTTCGTTAAATTTATTTCATCGAGCTCTTCGTTTAGGTGCTCTCCGAGTTATTCCCAAAATTTTCTAAATTTATTATGTTCTTTTTGAACGATTAATCTTTGAGAATTCAAATAAGTTCCATCAAGTTTTCAAAGTTTTTCAAAATTGTTCCGTTAGGTTGATCTCATCAAGCTCTTTATGTAGGTGTTCTTCGAGTTATTTCTAAAGTTTACTAAAGTTATTTTTTAATGAATCTTTAAAAATTAAGTAAGTTCTCTCAAATTTCTAAAGTTTCCCAAAGTTGTTGCGTTAGAATTCGGGAGCACCTACACAAAGAGCTCGACGATATCAATCTAACGCAACAATTTTGGGAAACTTTAGAAATTTGAGTAAACTTACTTAATTTTTAAAGATTCATTAAAATATAACTTTAGAAAACTTTAGAAATAACTCAAAGGACACCAACATGAAGAGCTTGATGAGATGAACCTAACGAAACAATTTTGAGAAACTTTGAAAACTTGATGGAACTTTCTTGAATTTCCAGAGATTAATTGTTAAAAAAGAATGAATAAATTTAGAAAATTTTAAGAATAACTCGGAGAGCACTTAAACCAAGAGCTCGATGAAATAAATTTAACAAAACAATATTGAGAAACTTTAAAAACTTTTTTAACCACCAAAGATTAACGTAAAATAAATCTAAAATAAATCAACAAAATAGGAGCGAGTTCCACTGGACGTGCGACACCTCCATTCGATGGGACAGGGAAGCCAATGTCGAATATTCATCGTTTGACTTCAGCGTTTTCGAATGTCTAGCGTGCGATTTTCCTCTATTGGCACATTCAACATATGAATCAGTAATATTTTTGTAATTTTCTTTTTTCAGTATTATTTCTATAAATTACTATTCAAACAATATTATTTTAAAAAAAACTCGCCCCTTTGGCGCCTCGCGGGGCGACTAGGGTTCTCGGATGGTGTGGGGAGAGGCGGCAGGGGAGTGGTTGCAGCCTTGTAGGTGCGTGGTCAGACTTTTGAGCGAAGCTCGCGTCCCACGTCTCGGTTGGGCCTGGCTCGGAAGCGAATCTTGTACAAGCTGCATCTAGCTGTGGCACAAGTCAGGCATCCAAACATGATGCATGGATATCAATCAGATCTGACTCAAAACTTAGCTTTTATAGTATAATACATGAATACTTAAATATGTAATATATTGAAACGTATATGTCAAGATGAATTGTAGTAGTATATCGGATGAGAGCAAGGTCCGCAGAATATGATTATTTCCACTATCTTTGTGGGCAATATTCCATGCAACGGTCAGTCGAAATCCTTTTTCAAGGTGATCGAATTGGGTCGGTCGGGTGGGTTTCCGTGGTTGCAGTGCCAGCGGGTGTGATATGTTGCTGGGCTGAGCTGGGCTGGCTTGTTCTAATAAAAGTTTAGAGGCGGTTGCTTGGACAAGCATGGGAGGAACGCCAGCTGGCGGCGGCCGGGCGGGCAAGCGTCGTCTGTACGCGCCTGCGGCTTCGTGCTGGCACACTCCGACATTACAATTCATGCTGAAGCAAAACTTAGCTCAGAGTAAGGAAAAAAATTGCAGTATAAAGAAAATATCAGAGGTCATCGATAAATGTGATATTTTAAATATTTTGGTAAATAAATTTAAATATTTTTAAACTAATTGATATGAATTTACAAGAAATTACTTTTAATCTATAAAATAGTATGGTTATATATACAAAGAAAGCAATTTTCATTGATTGAGAATGCTAAATGATGAAATTTTGGTACATAAAAAATATCAGTCATCACTGATAAATGTGATATTTCGGTGAAATTTTGTCGAAAGTTTTTGAATGCTTTTCTAAGTACTGCCTTGTTCAATCCTTTCAAGAACATAAGTGTTTGTCAAAAACACTTCTGCTCATAGAAACAGGTCAAACCTAATCAAGAAAACACTTCGTTACTGTTGAGTGCTTCCGGACAGATGAAGCACCTGAAAGCCAGAAACAGCTGACTAATTAAATTGTGTTAGTTGGTTTGCCAAGTACAGCTAACTCATTTCAATTCATTAGAGCAAGCCCAACAAATACTTTATATTTACCTGGTGCTTTAAAATTTTTAAAAATAATGTATAAACCTTCTTCAGCAGATGCTCTAAAAAGGTTCATGCTTTAATTTTTTTTTAAAGATCTTGTAAAATTTGTCATCCCTGCAGTATTTTTGGAGCATGTACCACCGTGCTGTATACCATACTGCATCGAATAAAATTGTTGGTGCGAAGCAAAACAGAGAAATGACGCGCGCTCCCGGTAGAGGCGCCGCGCTCCCGCTCGATGGACGCCAGGAGCGGAACAGTGCGCTCCTCCATCGGCGACTACTCCTGGATCCCTCAGCGACGACCCCTGCTGCTGCGCCCTCTCCATCCTCCTCTGCATCCCTCGGCAGCCACCCCTGCCAGTCACTGGCGACCATCCCTTGACTCAGCTACTCCAGACACGAACCCCAGCCACCGGCGCCCCCTCCCCGACTGCCCTGCTCTACATGGCTGCGACGACACCTATTGCAGTGGCCTCAGGACGTGGGCTGGACGCGCCATCCCGACCTGGTGGAACGCGGCCGCCATGTGTGGCTCCGCCGAAGAAGCAGAAAAGAGCACCTGCGGGGAGACAACAGACCTCTGCTCCTAGCACGAGGAAGGTGATGGCCTCATTCGATCTCAACTCTGCCAATGCAACAACAATGGAGGATGACCTCAACATGTTCGAGGAAATGCCACAGAGGTGACATTTTACTGAAATTGCTTCTTGTTTGTGACTACTGTAATGAATTCGTTGCCGATTTTGATCTTGCATATTTCTGGTTATAGCCCAAACACATCCATGAACCTAATGAGTGATGATGTCGGCAACAAAGATATCAACCTCACCAAGGATGTCCCGCTTGTGGTCACCCTTCTAGCGAAGAAGAGATCAAAGACAGGAAATTACACAACAACGAAGGATGAAGCTTTGGTTATAGCATGGGAGAATGTGAGCATTGATCCGATCACAGGAACCGATCAAGATGCACTTACCTATTGGGATCGCATTGCCGAGTACTACAACCGCACTGTTAAGTTCAGCTCCATGCGTACAACAAAATCACTCCAACAGAGGTTCCCATCTTATTGTTCCATGGATGCTATTGTTCGTGGCCCTGCTAGGTTCTGGAATCAAAAGACCCTTTGGCAAATAATGACGGCTTGTGTTATAATGCATAACATGATTACAGGGCCGGTCCTCAGGTTTTGGAGGCCGGGGCGAAACATAAAACCGGGGCCCTCCACCCTCATAATATAAAAATAAAATAAAACATGTATAATTAAGGCATATATGTTTTCATCAAAAAGTATTTAAAAGACATAAAAATCATTCATACTAAACATTTCTACATGTTATTAAAATTATCTTCTAAACTATTTGGATGTGACATCACTGAAGATTATGTCAACACCAATCTTAACCAATGATTTCTTCTCAATGCATCTGTCAGTGAAATTAGTATGATGCTTACATGAGGCCAACTAAAAAAAACTTAATATAACTTACTTTCATTATAAGTAACCGATCCATTATTGATGACCTAATGAAATCCATAGGCAACAGTATAAGTTACTAATTATCATATGAAGTAAGGCGTGCACTAAAGCATGGAAGGTTCAAATGCAATTCGGTGGAACACGAAGAAGCAGCTATTAATAGGTCATAAATAAAGGTAGGTTTATAACTTCTGATAAATCAAATGCGTTGAACCACATGGCATCTTTTTAACAAGATGAAGCTTATTTGCAATGAACTGTCAATTAAGAATATATGATGAGTAATATTATCATATTAAAGCATTTTATTTACCCAGTGTCATCAACAAACACTATAGTGTACATGTACAGAGAGGGGCCCCTCGGCTCCCGGGGGCCCTGGGCGACCGCCCCGGTTGCCCACTCACCCCAGGACCGCCCTGCATGATTATCGAGGATGAGCGAGGTGAGCTTTTGAAGTTTAGTTATGAATATGTGGGGAATCAAGTACAACCCAAAAGGAATGAAGACCAAATCAAGAAGTTTCTTAAGATACATAGGGACATTGAGGATCGAGACGCACATGAGCAACTTCGTGATTATCTCATCGAGCATTTGTGCCAGCTCCATGGGAGATAGATGTCCACTTGTTTCTCATGTTAAATTTTGTTTTTTTACTACAAGTATGCTGGATTCTAATTTGAATTTAAAATTGAACTTCAAATGTTGAATTTGAAATATGGTTGATTGTGTATGTTTGAAAAATGAAAAATTGAATGTTTATGGACTGAAAATTGGAGAGTGTACGCACAAAATGATAAGAGACTCGGATGCAAACCAATTATAAAGCACCACTTTTAAAGCGTCTGCTGAAGCATGACACTTTGGATCTTTAAAAATGAGGTTTATAGGATCTTTATTATTGATTTTAAAGCACCATTTTTAGAATTATGCAGAAAATTGACTTATTGACTTATGCAGTCGTTTCATTCTGGCATATAAAGCAATCGGTAAACCTTAAGAATTATCAGAAAATTGACTTATTGAGGAATTTATGTACATGATGCTTAGGGAGACAGCACACCTATTTTCCGCCTGTTTTGCCAGACAGTAAGTTAGCGCGGATTGCCTCGTTGATCGAATGGAAGAAGAAAAACGAAACGTTGGAGCGAATCTCCAAAAATGGCAAAAGTATAACGAAGGATCCGGGAGAAAGGAGGGGCTCCCTGTCTCTCAAATTAAGCCATGCACCACACCGCCATTGCCCTCCATCTCTCTCCTCCTCTCTTGCCCTAGAGAGAGGGAGAGGAAGAGAGAGATCCACGCGCGCGCGCCGTCCGGCAGTCTACGGAGAGACGCCGGCGCCCGCTGCAGCCGCGCGCACGTGGGACGCCGTCGTCCGGCTGTCGTAGCGTGACGCTCCGGCGATGGGAAACTGCTGCGTGGTCGGGCGCCCGTCGTCCGGGTCCTCCGGGAAGCGGCGGGCCGGCGGTGGCGCCAACCGCGGCGGCCGCCTCGGCGGCGTCAACATGCGGTCCTGCTCCGCGATCTCCTCAGTCTCCGGCGCCGCCTCCCACGGATGGGGCCCCCTCACCGTGCTGGGGAAAGGCCTGGCCCCGGACGCCAGCGCCGAGGAGCTGCTCCGGCGGTACCAGCTCGGCGAGGAGCTCGGGCGCGGCGAGTTCGGCGTCACGCGCCGGTGCACGGACACGGTCACCGGCGAGCTGCTCGCGTGCAAGTCCATCAGCAAGCGCAAGCTCCGCAGCAGCGTAGACATCGAGGACGTGCGGCGGGAGGTGGCCATCATGCGGTCGATGCCGGCGCACCCCAACGTCGTGCGCCTGCGCGAGGCGTTCGAGGAAGGGGACGCCGTGCAGCTCGTCATGGAGGTGTGCGAGGGCGGCGAGCTCTTCGACCGCATCGTCTCCCGGGGACACTACACCGAGCGTGCAGCCGCTGCCGTCATGCGCACCATCGTCGAGGTCGTGCAGGTTCGTGTGGTGAAAAATACCCCTCGGTTCTTGCGCATGGGTCAATGGCAGGATTTGATCATACTATGTCGGAAATCTAGTTAGGACCACTCAACAGCTTTTAAATAAATCAAGATATCAAAGTTATATAATTTTATTATCTTGTATTATCATTGGTTGCCAAATTATCTCTCTTAAAAATGTATATCTATTATTTAAATTCTAAGTTAAAATTCGTCACATCCTAACTTATTTTTGTCCGGCCCCATTCATTCGATGCTGTATATCACACGAAAATATAATAATGATGACAGTAATAAAAATGCATTAAAGCTGCAATTTGCTCATTAAAGCCGGAGGAAATAAATTTGGCATGTATAACTAACTGCAATTACCACCATGTATCAGGATTTTTCATTATATTCTACTATCATTGTGCTTTATGGGCAGCATATTTTTCATATCTAATTATAGGAAACACGTACAACGTTCGTACTAACTGTGTGCCTATAATTGCAATACTAACAGGCTAATCATATTAAACATTTAAACTCTATCAAGAATCATTAACAGCTCCATTCCTATTGATTTGATACTACAATAATCTTTTAAAAAATAATGACTATACATCACTCCGATCAAGTTTTTGTTTCGCTAAAAACATATAGCATTAATCTTCAAGTAATACTAAGTAATGCTTGTACTATATAGACATAACGTTGACTAACATGATAAGGTATACATTATACAACTTGTTGGTAGTCCATATCTTGCACATTGAGATGCATTTACACAAAACAGTCGCTTATCCATTTGACATGCTAACATCGTGTGTAACACCACCACTTTGTAGCATTGCCACAAGAACGGTGTCATGCACCGGGATCTCAAGCCTGAAAACTTCTTGTATGCCAACACATCTGAGAACTCTCCGCTCAAAGTCATCGACTTTGGTTTGTCTGTGTGCTTCCAACCAGGTAGAAGTCCTGCACGCCACTACAAATATACTCCCTTTATTCTGAAATTGTTGTTGCCAGCTAGTTTAAATTTGAACTAGATATCAAACAACAATTTCAAAACCGAGAGAGTAACAGTTAATTTTTTTTTTACATTGTTGTTCTTCCAGAAATAATTTGTTATGCACTTGCTCTTATTTAGGGGATAGGTTCAGTGAGATTGTTGGATCCCCCTACTACATGGCTCCTGAAGTCCTGAAGAGGAACTATGGACAAGAAATAGATATATGGAGTGCAGGAGTCATACTCTATATCTTGCTATGTGGTGTCCCACCTTTCTGG
>BCLG01001710.1:60585-96486 GCA_001602295.1 Zoysia matrella | reverse complement strand
CCCCCCCCCCCCTCTCCTCCTCGATATTGTGGTATACTGTTGATTAACATTATGATGTTCAAACAAAGGCCATTCACAAAACATTTGGCCTGTCCTTTTTAGTAGAACTGTAGAAGTGATGTTCAGTTACAAGCTATGATGTACATGCATAAAGACACTTCTTTGCCAGCTAATACAGTTCTGAAAGAAAAGGCAGATAAAAGTCATTATCTAGCATGAATTAATATTCTTCAAAGCAGCCTAATTTGCTTTAGTTGCTGTTTCCCTGCGCAAGCGGGAGCTACTTGCACTGGGCTGCCCTTTTATGCTTTATTATTCCCTGTACTGGCATATTTGGTATTTGGTATTTCTCAGGTGCATGGCTGCTCTTATATACTATTTTATTTCTTAACTGAACTTAATGCTTTCTAAATATTATTATTGTCTAGTGTGTAATACTTGAATTTTATTGCGTCTCTTGCTTTTTTTTTCCTAATATTCTTTTGTTGGTTTATTTTATAGGAGGTTTTGGCTATGAAATTTAATATCCTTGTCACAACATATGAATTTGTTATGTTCGATCGCTCCAAGCTTTCAAGAATTGATTGAAAGTACATTATAATTGATGAGGCCCAGAGGATGAAGAACAGAGATTCAGTCTTGGCCCGTGATATAGATCGCTATCGTTGTCAGCGGCGCCTCCTCCTCACTGGCACTCCGCTACAGGTAAGGACAAAGTGCGTGCTGCTATTGTTGACAGAATAGCTGTACGATCATAATAGTTGAGGTTACTTATGCTGCTGTAATGATTCAAGTCCTTTTTCTCTGTTCTGCTAGTATAGTTTCTTTTGTCAATGTTTGATCCTCCCAGGGGCACATGCACAAGGGTTGAAACGACAGACCAAAGCATTTTTTAGTGAATACTTGTTGGAAAATTTATGCATTGCTACAGAAACTAGGGGAGGGTATTATCTGCTTTAGCTTCTCCCGTGGTTATTTTAGCATGTCTGTCATTTACCCTTTTATTGTAAAATGTTCAAGGTAGTTATTTGGTGCCTTATCTGATGACCACAGAATGATCTCAAGGAGCTTTGGTCCCTGCTGAATCTGTTGCTTCCAGAAGTATTTGACAGTAGTAAGGCATTTCAGGATTGGTTTTCTAGGCCTTCTCAGAGGGATGGTCCTTCACATAGTGAAGAAGAAGATGATTGGCTGGAAACTGAGAAGAAAGTAATAATTATTCACAGGCTGCATCAAATCTTGGAACCTTTCATGCTGCGTAGGCATGTAGAAGATGTTGAAGGCTCACTCCCGCGGAAGGTGTCATTTAATTTCCCTTGTGACTCTCTTGAAATTTCATTGACTTAGCAACACTAATAGTCTGCATGTCATTGCAGGATTCCATTGTTTTAAGATGTAGAATGTCTGCCATTCAAGATGCTATATATGATTGGATCAAATCTACTGGTACCAGAAGAGTTGATCTAGAGGGTGAGAAAAAGCGTGCTCAAAGGAATCCTATGTACCAGGTCAAGACATACAAGAATCTAAATAACAAATGCATGGAGCTCAGGAAAGTTTGTAGTCATCCTCTTTTGTCATATCCTTTCTTGAATTACGGGAAAGATTTTATGGTCAGATCTTGTGGAAAATTGTGGAATCTTGACCGAATTCTAATTAAGCTTCATAAGGCAGGACACCGTGTACTCCTTTTTAGCACCATGACAAAACTTCTCGATATCATGGAGGACTATTTACAATGGCGACAACTTGTCTACAGGAGAATTGATGGAACAACAAGCTTGGAAGATCGAGAGTCGGCAATTGTAGACTTCAACCGGCCTAATTCTGATTGTTTTATATTCTTGCTTAGTATTCGTGCTGCGAGCAGAGGTCTGAATCTTCAGAGTGCAGACACTGTTGTAATATATGACCCTGACTCGAATCCACAAAACGAAGAGCAAGCAGTTGCTAGGGCCCATCGCATAGGCCAGACCAGGGAGATAAAGGTTATTTGCATGGAGGCTGTTGTTGATAACATCTCAAGCTATCAGAAAGAGGATGAGTTACAAAATGGAGGGAGTGGAGACTTTGATGATGATCTTGCTGGAAAAGACAGATACATGGGTTCTATTGAAAGTCTCATCCGCAACAATATCCAGCAGTACAAAATTGATGTGGCGGATGAAGTCATAATGCTGGCCGTTTTGATCAAAGAACAACCCATGAAGAAAGGCGGATGACTTTGGAGACACTCCTGCATGATGAAGAGAGATATCAAAAAACTCTTCATAATGTTCCTTCATTACAGGAAGTGAATCGTATGATTGCTCGAACTGAGGAAGAAGTTGAGCCTTTTGATCAGATGGATGAAGATTATGGTTGGACAGGGGATATGATGAAACATAATCAGATTCCAAAATGGCTTCGTGCTAGCTCCACTGAAGTAGATGCTGCTATGGCAAGTTTATCTAATAAGCCTTCAAAAAATCTAGGGTCTGGTGGCATTGCTTTAGGCATGAATGATACACTTGAGAAAAGAAGGGGCCAACCAAAGAGTTCTGGCAAGTACTCTATCTACATGGAGATTGATGATGAAGATCTGGAGGAAGTTGATGAAGATTCTGAACAGAGGAATATCTCATCCCTGCCTGAAGAAGGGGAATTTGAAGATGAGGAGGACAACGATGATCCAGTGCGTGATAACAAAGATGAATCAGATGAAGAACCTAATGATGGTGATGGATATGACTTTCCTGGAGGATTAATAGGTGGAAAAGCTAATAGGCCCGATGAAGCTGGTTCCACAGGCTCTTCATCAGGAAGCAGGAAATTACCACCTCCTGGGCCTTCCTCGTCTTCAAAAAAGTTGCGGTCTCTATCTGCATTAGATGCTCGCCCATGTGCCATAGCAAAAAGAAATGTACGTGTTGGCATGTTGTTATTAAACCCGTTTTTATTTGCTTGACTTTCTGTGAAAATTAACTAAATCATCATTCTTTTAACCGGTGATTTGCAGCCAGATGACCTAGAGGAAGGTGAAATTGCATTGTCAGTGAACTCACATATGGATCTCCAGCAGTCAGGGAGCTGGAATCATGAGTGTGATGATGGTGAGAATGAACAAGTTGTACAACCGAAAATAAAACGCAAACGTAGTATTCGTATTCGTCCAAGACCTAATGCAGAAAAGCAAGAAGATAGATCTGTTGATGGGGTCTTCCCTCAGCGTGGTGCCCATCTTGCATTTCAAGGGTATGGTGATTATGATTCACAGTTCAAGTTTGAACAAGATACTCATGCTTTTCCTGAACCAGTTGCCCGACAGCAAAATGCAATCCATCCCATAGTGAAACAGAGACGCAACATGCCATCTAGGAAGGTGTCACCTGCTTCTAGGACAGGTGGATTGGCTTACTTGTCTGGGTATGGTGAGGGATCTACTGAACGCTCTGTGTTAGATTTCAGCGAGGCAAAGATGTCTGACAGTATGCAGAGAAAGGTAGGTGAAACTTTAGCTTTTTATATCCTACTGCAGTTTGGATGATTTCTTATTTGACTCTGAGAAGAACTTGGATGATAATCTCTGGAGGAATGCTTGTTTTACGAATTTAAGTCTTGTATCATAAGCTACATGTACCGTGCCATCCAGCTGTTATATTTGAACTTAGAAACAAAAATGTTAGCATTATTTTGTGAATGTGTCATTGGAACTTGGTATCATCTTATCTAGGAATTGTTTCCCTTCTTTTTGTGGCTTCGACATGTCGTTGGCATATTATTTTTCTATTTTGTTTATTGATATATAGTAACTCTGCTTATTATAGTAATCTGTGCTCTTTTTTTTTTTACTCAACAACGAATGCAGTGTAAGGATGTGATAAGCAAGCTTTGGAGGAGGATCGATAAAGAGGGTCATCACATCATTCCTAATATATCTTTTTGGTGGAGGAATGGAAATTCCTCATCCAAAAAAGGTGCTGCTGGCAGCACCCTTGACCTACAGAAAATCGAACAGCGAGTTGATGGATTTGAGTATGGTGATGTAACCGAGTTCATAGGAGACATGCAGTAGATGTTGAAAAGTGTGGTTCAGCATTTCAGCTGTAGACATGAGGTAACTCTCTGGCATATTATGATATAATAAAGCTACCAGCACATGCTTGTATCGTGAATTTTGTATTGGTGCTCTAAAATGATAGAATATTAATTTATCCAAATAAATGCAGATACGAGTAGAAGCTGAAACCCTCCATACTTTATTCTTCAATATCATGAAGATTGCCTTCCCAGATTCAGACTTCAGAGAAGCCAAGAATGCATTGTCACTTCTGAATCCAGGAGGAGCTGCAGGTAGTGCTGCTGCCCCATCCACGAAGAAAACCTCTTCCGGCCATAAGCGACGTTCTAGCACCAGTGAAGCAGAGCAGCATTGCTCAGGACATACCAGGCATAATCATCCCTTATCAGTTAACAAGGTTCCTAGCCGGAGCCACAGTTCCAGACCCGAGAGAGGCTCCAGGCATTCTGGATCTGGTAGCAGGGATCAGCTCCTGGACGGTGCTGGGTTAATTCACCCTTGTGACCTTGTCATCGTTAAGAAGAAAAGACAAGACCGGACAAGGAGCAGCATTGGGTCTCCATCCAGTTCGGGCCGAGCTGGACCACTTTCACCAGGGAACCCTGGGCGGGCAGGCCCAGTGCTCTCGCCCTGAGGTGCCAGGACTCCATTCCAAAGGGATCCACACCCTTCCCAGCAGCTGATGCATTCTGCTGGATGGGGTGGACATTCTATGCAGCAATCGGATCATGGAGGCAGTACATCTTCACCCGGCATCGGTGATATCCAATGGGCCAAGCCAGCAAAGAGAATGAGGACTGACAGTGGTAAAAGGCGGCCAAGCCATATGTGAAAATTCTTTGCACTGTGGTGTACATTCTCTAGCATCCATTTTTCTTCTATTGGATTTGGCCTACCTACGAACTCTCACTGTGGGCGGGCTCTCAGTGGCACCATTGTAGCACACCTTCTTCACTCAATGTTGATCCATCCATGACCACCATGTTGTTCTTTTTGATGTGGATTAGTAGAAACTAGAAAATCTGCGCTGTAATTGTCGCATTTTTCGTGTATATTTTTGTTGTGCATCCCTAGTTAAAACAGTATATTTTAAATTTATTATTTAGCAAATAGAATTATAGTTACTTTAATATGGATGATAAAGTTTCATAAACATATACTCCGGTCTCAAAAAAAAAGTTGTCGACATAGTCTTCAAAGCATAAGTGTGACTTTTGTTATCTATAAAATATTTAATAAAAAGTAGTATCGGTATATTTTTAAGAAAGTATTTTTAAAACAAATTATTTTTAATTTTGTAACTTAATAAATTTAAAATTATTTTTAATTTATATTAAAACATTACGTTTAAAGCTACTATTTTTTTACACCAGAGTTTTAAGCAGGAAAAAGATTGAATCTTAGTTCTCATAGTAATCAAAGAGCATTTTTAGGAGATAAAACAATTTAAGTTATTTAAATATATATTTTTATTACATATAAAAGTCTTTAATTGTAGTATATACTTGCAAGACATAAAAGTAAAATAAATTTATAAAAACTTCTCTTATATTTTTTAAATAGTTCTATTGAATCTATAGCAAAAGTAAATTTGATTTAAAAAAATAGTTACAGTTAATTTTTTATATCTATGCCATTGTCGATGTGTACTAGCACATACTCTATCTATTTCTAAATTATTGTTTACCTTTAATTTTTAATATCATATTTGACTATTTAACTTATCTAAAAAATTAATTCAAATATGTAAATTTTTAAGTTGTGATTAATGATAAACAAAATATAATATATGAAATTCATAAAAAAATTAAATATGACCATAGTCAAAATTTATGTTAAACTTGAAAAAGCTAAGATGATGGTACAGCCGTTCATATCTACTTCAGCCGAGTAGAAGCACACTTCTATGTTGACCGAGAAATTTTTTTTTTTTAATATCTACCGTTAGATTTTAATTCAATGGTTAATATTTTTTAAAGTGACGTGGCGCAACGAGAGTTGAGAGAACCTTTATGTTTTAATATATAAATATTAGGGTAGCCATATTTTCTTGTTATCTTTAGTAGCAGCAGCAGCTTATGTAAAGGGGAATGGCATGGCGGTGCCACTAGAAGTTACCAATAGAAATGAAACGAGCAGGAGGCAAGGCTTTTAGCCGCTCTTAATAATAGCAATGAAATAGCGTGATGCTCGATCCAGATCCTCTGAATCGGAGATTCCAATTCAGAGAACTATAGCGTTTGATCAAATTCAGAGAACTGCTCTTAATAATAGTAATCTGTGAGTATTACTACAGGAGTATAATTAGCACAATGGCAGGATTTTAAAACCAGATCAAATTCCGGTAACTGACCAATCCAACCGACTTGTTAGCAGCATTATTGAAAAATTTTGTGCTTGTTTCGTCAGAGAACAAGGCGGCTAATCAAGCTGCAGCTGTGAAGGGGCCTTGGAGAATATAACCCTCTGTTGCCACGGAAAGCCAAGATGGCCTTTCACCCATTCATAGCGACGCTTTTGCTACTTCTGGATCAATATAATCCGGAAGCAAGTTTAATTAGCCCAGGTAGACCAAATATGCCACATAAAACTAGTTTATAATTTCACGCGGAGAAACAATGGAATTCCTGGTTATTATACTTGCATCGTTACATATGATGATGCACCATGCTTTTAATTTGTATTATAGTTTTTTTACTACAAATTTGGCGGGCCACAACCTCAAACGGTGCGTGTGGACAATATGAACATCTGACTGTACACATGCAAAGCAAGTTGCCAGGGAAAATGAATATGCGTTTACTTATTTGCAATAACTAATTGATGTGAAATTGAATGTGTCAAATGTCATTACCACAATTGGTAGGAGTGCCAACATTGTTAATTCGTGGATGTAGGGCGAGAACGCAACGCAAGAATCATGATAACTTTAGTAATCATTTATTAGTAAATGATACGCACTCAAATTTCATTGGTAGCTTATCATGTCTTAGTACATTAACATTGTTGTTTCGACAGCCCTGATAAGTTCAAAGGGTCAGATGCTCAGATATATATATATATATATATATAGGAATTAATGTAGTCCTTAAGATCTCAAGGGGTCACATTAACTTCCATCGTCTACCTTCCGCTAGTCATCTGTCAGAGTCGTCTTCGTTTGACATTGCAGCTCTGCAATGCGCTTGAATTTGCAAATTGAATCGTCATCAGATATGCACTTACCAGTGCAATGCATGCCTGCATCATCAGCTGCTTTGGTTTGGCCGGCCGTTCTGTCGCTGCAAACGACGCATCCCATCGTCGTCCTGCTGCCGCCGACCACGACCAGGCCATCACGCATGCCTGGCTGGATCTGCTGCTCGATTCTGGACAAGCACCCTTCACCAGATTCTGATCCTTGGCTGATCCCATGGGATAAGGCCACTGAAGCTCCGGTGATGCGGCGCCGAGGTATCCGTCTTCTTTGCTCATTCTTTTTTGCCAGTTCAGTGAGCATCCATTGACTTTCCTTTTCCAGAGCTTAGTTTAACCCAGTCCTGATTCCGTCAGATCCCAATAATGGACATTGTTAATTCCAGAGCTTGAATAATGCTCCGAAACCCTTTTCGTGTTGCTGCGTTGGCCCCAGCACGCGCATCATCTCCAGGATGCGTGCCAAGGCCTCCCTCGATCGATTGCTATAAATAAAAGCCCATCGACGCAGGAAGGATCCCAAGCACAACTCAGTTAACAAGCATCTCGTTACTGCAAGAGTTATATACTATCCTAGAAGCAGAGCTTAGCTTGCAGCTGATCGATGGCAAGGGAGGTTGGCGCACCAGGGAGCTCGCTTCACGGCGTGACGGGCCGTGAGTCGGCGTTCGCCTTCTCCACGGAGGCGGGGCCGACGATGCACGACGAGGCGGCGAGCAAGTTCGACCTGCCGGTGGATTCCGAGCACAAGGCCAAGTCCATCAGGCTCTTCTCCTTCGCCAACCCGCACATGAGGACCTTCCACCTCTCGTGGATCTCCTTCTTCACCTGCTTCGTCTCCACCTTCGCCGCCGCGCCGCTCGTCCCCATCATCCGCGACAACCTCAACCTCACCAAGGCTGACATCGGCAACGCCGGCGTCGCCTCCGTATCCGGCTCCATCTTCTCCCGTCTCGCCATGGGAGCCGTCTGCGATCTCCTCGGCCCGCGATACGGCTGCGCCTTCCTCATCATGCTGGCCGCGCCCACCGTGTTCTGCATGTCGCTCATCGACGACGCGGCGGGCTACATCGTCGTCCGGTTCCTGATCGGCTTCTCTCTGGCGACGTTCGTGTCGTGCCAGTACTGGATGAGCACCATGTTCAACAGCAAGATCATCGGCACGGTGAACGGTCTCGCGGCCGGCTGGGGGAACATGGGCGGCGGCGCCACGCAGCTCATCATGCCGCTTGTGTACGACGTGATCCGCAAGTGCGGCACGACGCCGTTCACGGCGTGGCGCATCGCCTACTTCGTGCCAGGGACGCTGCACGTGGTGATGGGCATCCTGGTGCTGACGCTGGGGCAGGACCTCCCTGACGGCAACCTCAGGAGCCTCCAGAAGAAGGGCGAGATGAAAAAGGACAAGTTCTCCAAGGTGCTCTGGCACGCGGTCACCAACTACCGGACGTGGATCTTCGTGCTGCTCTACGGCTACTGCATGGGCGTGGAGCTCACAACCGACAACGTCATCGCCGAGTACATGTACGACCGCTTCGACCTGGACCTCCGGATCGCCGGCACCATCGCCGCCTGCTTCGGCATGGCGAACATCGTGGCGCGGCCCGCGGGAGGGCTCCTCTCCGACCTCGGCGCGCGCTACTGGGGCATGCGCGCGCGGCTATGGAACATCTGGATCCTGCAGACCGCCGGCGGCGCCTTCTGCTTCTGGCTCGGCCGCGCCAGCACGCTGCCCATCTCCGTCACCGCCATGGTGCTCTTCTCGTTCTGCGCCCAGGCGGCCTGCGGCGCCATCTTCGGAGTCATCCCCTTCATCTCGCGGCGGTCGCTGGGCATCATCTCCGGCATGACGGGCGCCGGAGGAAACTTCGGCGCGGGGCTGACGCAGCTGCTCTTCTTCACGTCGTCGCACTACTCGACCGGAAGGGGGCTGGAGTACATGGGCATCATGATCATGGCTTGCACGCTGCCGGTGGTGTTCGTGCACTTCCCACAGTGGGGATCCATGCTGTTGCCCCCCAAAGCCGGCGCCGTCGAGGAGCACTACTACAACTCGGAGTGGAACGAGGAGGAGAAGAGCAAGGGTCTCAACGACGCAAGCGTCAGGTTCGCGGAGAACAGCCGCTCTGAACGTGGCAAGCGAAACGTCATCCAGATCCAGGCAGCGGCGGCCACCACGCCGCCCAACAACACGCCCGAGCATGTATAACTCATGAGCGCATGCATTGTTGTCCCTTTAATTGTCCGTGGAGAAGCTAGCCTTGAAAAGAGATATATGCTCATATAGAAAAAATCAAAACCGCTGTAAGTTTGATGTCTTTGATGATTGTTTGCTAATTAAAGTGCCGCTATAGGCATGTCTTTGATGAATTTTATAACTGTCAAGTGTTACAGGCATCACCATCTTCACCTAATAATAACTTTATTTCACATATAGTACTCGACAATGCTACAATAATATAATTCCGGGTGTCGAAAATAAAATTCATCTCTGTAAGCATCACGCCTAAAGTAAGAAAGAAATTTGAAAACAAGACTACCTTCTGACGTCAGAGACTTGCATGCTTTATTAGGTGAAGAAAATCAAGTTCAGAAACTTGAACATTTAACAAGTTGTATCTTTGGTATACAGGGCCGAGACCCTGGAGAACTGCTCAGTTCTTCACTTATTATTCAAACGCCGTTATACTATGTGCATTATGGAGGAAGACGAAATGGGCATGCAGTCTCTCTCTCTCTCATCCAATGGATCGAGCAGGACAACGGGATGGTTTTCAAAGCTGGTAATAGCTCATTATTTTTGACATTTTGTTAGAGAATTAAACAGCCATACAAGAGGGGGTCTATGGTAACTGCAAAGTGCAAACATAGCTCTTGTAGCCATAGACGGCCCAGTCGCCCAGATAACAACAGCATGCGACGATGACAAGAAAATGGCGATGAAGATGGTGATGCCTGCAATAATACTGGTCTGACTTTGTAGATAAGGAACCGGAGCCACATATATAGGATGGATGGTCATTCTTTTCTTCATTATACTGACCAGGCGCATCGTATATATAGAGAAAACGCAAAGGGGGCAATAGCTGAACTTTATCAGGGCTGCCGACCCTGCTGTTTGCACGATAAGTTACGGAGTAACTAATTAATCGATATAAGTAAGTCAAAGTACACGGATGACACAGATTGTTAGGCATGATGCTTCCGTAGTAATTCTTGTTTGTAGTTTAATCGATAGATTCTTGACTTGATCGTCAGAGATAATGCACCAAATCAAATTTTGTCAAAAAGAACGAAATGATAGAACTTGGTTGGGCTCCTGGGCTGATTCTGATCATCTGGGCTCTTCACCTGCAGCTGGTCCAAAATAATATCCAGGCCTTGAGCCCAGAAGGAAGAATGTGAGCTTGTTTCCGGGCGGCCGACACCGCAGACTATCATTCGGATCTGTTCGGGCCGACCTGACGAGGAGATGAGCATGGCTCACCTCACTGGGTCGAGAAAGCCCAACAACTCCATCGGATCTGGTTTGATAAGGCCCGTGTGCGCTTTGTTTGAGAACATAAGGCCTGAGTGCGTTGAGGGCGCGCATGGGCTGAAACGCCAGACCCCATACTGGGCCAAGAATTGGTCGCTGGCCCAGGAGCCGAGAAAATTCATGGCGCAGTATGAAGCCTGGGACATTTCCCTTGAGTAAACTGTTTACTTTTTTTTTTTTTTTTGAGAAAGATACTACTAGAATGTTTACTTTCCCCAGATTAATCTGCAGCGACAGTCACTGGGACAGAGTTTTCAGCTATCTGCTTATGTGGATGAACAATGTTAATCTATATGCACACTTGGTTGGGATTTGGGAATAGGTTAATTATACCCCCCCCCCCCCATTCTCTTTTTGGTGTCGTTTTAGACACTTTCGGTAGAATTAAGGAAGCAGTGAAATGATGATTTTGCCCTTCGTACTCTTACCAGTTGCACCTCCCATCGCGCCGCCGCGCTACGTGCGCCCCACCGTGGATCCCCTCGCACTGCTGAGCTGCCCCACCGTCAAAAATCTCATCATGCGTGATTTCTAAGTTCCTCAATTTCCTCATGCTTTTTATTTCCAAAACATGAAAGGGAGTTTCGCTATTCAATTGGCATACAAAACAACATCAAGATGAAGCAGATCTATAGAACACAGATGCAAAACAAATTGTGCATGCCAAAGAAATCACGCACAAGTCCAATTGGCCTTGATTTTCTAATTTCTCAAATCCTTGCCATGCCTGTAACACTTTGTGTTTCTGAAGAAAGAAGCAACATTGTTCAAATTCAAAATCACGAGATCCGAGCTCAATTAGGTAGAACCCTTCCCAACAAATTCGTGTTTTACATAAAAATTCAAAGTTCAAAATGCACGTTCAAACTTTTTCAAAGAAATTTTGCAAAATAAAATTCTATTATGAAAGGTATTAAAAAAACTTGGGCCCAAAATTTGTATAAAATTTGTATATGAAAGGTATTTCAAAGAAATCTGTATAAAATTTTATTCAAAGTTTAAGAGGCCCAAAAGAATTATTTCTTTTAAATGGTTTTTCTATATTCAAAATTTTATAGAATAAAATGTATTTCAATTTTGAACTTGGGCCCAAAATAAAAGTTGTTCCTTTTTCAAAGTTCTACCCATCTGCAAAAGTTCATAATTTTTGGAGCTCGGGAAATAAAGATTTCAAATCAAAAAAGCAAGCAGTCGCAGAAAATCAAAAGTTCCTTATCAGTTACCCATTTTCGAAATTCTATATCTTTCGCGTACCTTTGCAAAATCCTGAACAATTTATGTAGCATCGGCCAAGTTTTAATCGAATCTAAGTTGGTTTGCTGTTCCCTTTTCGATCCCCAAAACACTTAAGCGGTAAGCTCGACTGAGCCACCGACAGATGGGGCCAACCTGTCAACGGCTTCTTCTTCCTCCTCCTACTGGCAGTCCATAGCACATTGCACAGGTGCCGCTCTCCCTAGCCCCCTTCTCAAGCATAAGCGCCACAAAATAGTGAACGTGTCCCTCCTGATTGAAGGTGCTCGACCTCTACCCTCCCCAACCGGCCTCACTATCTCTCTCTGCTCTCTCTCACTCGCAACCTGTGTCGTTCGGAGGCGCCATGGCAGCCCCTCAATAAAGAAGTTTTTAAATGGTGTTTAATTCATTATAAATTATTTATAAATGGTGTTCAATAATTTATTGTTTTAAATGGAGTTTAATTCTTTATAAATTCATTTAATTTCAATAAATTCTAAAAATTTGTCCAAATTTAGTTTATAACCTTTTTGATTTTATTAAAAACTCAAATTATATTTTATATTTTCAAAAACCATTCTAAAGAAGTTTTATAGTTAATTTTCATTGTAAATTATTTTGTAAAGGTTTAATTGTGTTTAAACCGTATTTAAATCTTTATAAATTTATTTGACTTCAATAAATCCTGATAAATTTCTCAAAGATTTTGATTATAACTTTTCTGGTTTTATGAATAAACCTAATTATATTTTTGTGTTTTGAAACTTATTTTAAAGAAGTTTTATTAACTACATCACTAGTCTTCTTTTAAAAATATAAAAGCTATCATCACATGTGACTTCATTTTAAATCTAAAAACTAGCATAATTCATTTCTTCGCATATCATATAGGACCCGACCCATCTGAAGAGGAGTGTGGAGTTGTTCTTTTGACAAAGAAAGCTAACTGTGAGCAAGCCCCAGTGCATTAACCCTAGTTTAAATTTTATTTTATTACTATGTATTGTATGCTTAATATACTACGTATTATGTTGTAGAAGTTGTTTGAAAACCATAGACTGCATGATAGCGTCAATTATCCATGTTGAATGTAGATTGATACATGTAACTTGACGTAGAGCTAGGTTAAGTTTTAGTTCATGGAGTCAAGTGAATGAAAAGTCACTTGCGAGCCATAAAAGTCGAGTGAATGGATAGTCAGTCGCGAGCTATAGAAGTCGAGTAAATGGATAGTCACTCGCGAGCTATAAAAGTCGAGTGAATGGAAAGTCACTCGAAAGAATAACCTGAGACGAGGTGGGGTGAGACGAGGTGGGGATAGCGTATAAGAGGGTTTGAGAAGGTTAGCCTTCGCGGTGGCAACCTCGTCTGTGTCGTTAAGGACCGATTCGAGTGTAGCTCTGTTGAACAAGTTTGAATGTACCAAATACATACTAGAATTATGGGCCCAAGATATTGATGTAGATCAATACCGTAGTGGTTGGACAAATCCTACCTCTCTTTTGACCAGGAGTGGAGAAATACTTGTATCTAACCATAGATATGTCCTAAGTGGTGATCGTATGGAGGACCTGTTTTTGGGAGAGATACGTTTATCGGACCGACCCTATGGGTTGAGCGAAAAGTTGTCACGTACGGCTTTCGAGAAGCGCGTATTTGTCGTGTATTTTGAGTTTTCACAGCTGGTGTAAATCGATTATAATCGCTGCCCTTCACAGCAACTAGTACCGCTTGTTTATTGTGTCATGTCGTAGCAAAAATATGACTAATAATATGAATGATTTGCTTAGTATAGCGATTTTTTGGCAACTATGTTTGACATAGTTTTATAGCGTAAATTAAATTTTCATTCGTAAACTTAATTTACCGCTAAAACTAAAATATAAGGATCCATTATATTACCGTTGATTTTGCAAATGGCCATCCTCATCATATCTTTGGAGTCGGTTGTAGTTGACCACGTTGACGGGTAAGATTTACTGAGCATTTAAATGCTCAGAGCTTGGCTCTCTGTGGTTTTGTGTGCATGTGTTTTCTCTCTCTGTTCTCTCGACCAACTAGCAGAAGCAACGTCGAGGGTAGCTATATCTATTGGGAGCTCTGCTTGCTGCGCTGATGTTTGTGTGCTGCTAGAGAATGCATTGTATAGGTTCGATGACATCTTATGCATAGTCTTTAGGAGACCTTTTAAGTTATCTCTTTTGCGCTTTCAAAAATCTTTGTTTTACAAACTTAAGTAACAGTTTGTAGTATATTTTATCGTGCTTGAGTTGTACTGTTAGTTCTCGCTTCGCTGAGTGATGTCCGATAAGATTCTGTGGTTGATGGATCGTCTTTTTGTGAGGCGGTCTGTCATAATGCCAAACAAATCACGCATGCAGATCAACATAAAAATTATGCAAAACTTTACATTTCCAAAACAAATGATCCCCTTTCATTTTTCAAAACACGAAGCAATTACAGGATGCGGGATCTTAGCATTGTGGAGATAGAGCAGCAGATCTGAGCTCAATGTTTCAAACAGATGGCGGAGCAGCTGAAAAAGACGGTGGTGTGGCAGTAGAGGCTGGAGCTCGACCTGCAGAAGAACCTGCATCGTGTTGATGCAGGACCCCGCATGGCTAGCATGCTCGGCAGCTCACCAATTCAGCTCGCACGAGGAGCAGCTAGAGGGCCACATTGCGAGCATGGAGGATCGAGATGAGGTAAAGCGGCACGGTGTGGCGGAGAAGAGTGAGAAAGCAATTGCTTTTGGGGAAGATGCAAGAGCATGGGTAAAGAAGGGTAAAGAAGGAAAGCACCGTTTCGATTAATTTCGATTAATCAACGATGATTAAAAAAAAAAGCACAGAAGCTGCTGTCGTAAATGACAAAAAAAAAAAAAGAACGGAGGGAGTAGTTTGATCTTCTTGCGATTGCGTGTTTGCAAGCATGTCGTCGCCACTGATCGATGTGCCTGTCTGGTGAGCGGTGATGCATGAATTATTGGTTGATGATCGCGTACGTTAGGTTGGGATCCAACTCGATCGATCCCAACTCAACTGAACCTCTCCGAAACCAAAAGGCTTACTGTCTGTCATCCACATGCTTTCTCACCAAACGCCTCCATCGATCCATCTTTTATATATTATTAGGGGAGGATGATCAGGTAGCTACGTAGTAGTAATATTTTGGAAGCTGCTTAGCAAGAGGGTTTCACATGGCCAGCCTCAGTCTATGGTGCACATGTGCGCATGTGATGTGGCTTACCTATGGCCAATGCAAGTAGCCAGCCATAGGGTGGTGAGGTGTTCAGCCAACTGAATTTTATTCCCTCCTCTCCTCTCCTCTCCTCTCCTCTCCATTATTAATCTGCATGTTTCCCCCTCCATGATTACTTACTTGTGCATGTTAAATGATTCCTTGTATTGTATTCCTTCAACTGATATATGGAATAAAGGTGCCTAGTAGCTAATAATCCATCCCATGTTCTGCGCTAGCTCCATAATATATAATGTGTGGCTCCCTTCATGCGTTTATTTTTGCCTTGAATCCTTCTTGTTAAGAAGAGTCATCCTCAATAAATCTGAATAGTATTCTCTGAATTGAATGATATACTATATACTCTTGTTTATTATTATTAATTCGTTTTTTGTTTTAATTTTTGTATATGAATGCCAATTGAGTAATCAGTAGCTGAAATGTATTCTAATTGAACTAGCCTTCCTCCGGAAAAAAAAAAAGAGAGGAAAAAATACAAGGAAATATGAACTTGAAAAGGTACTACTAGTAGACACCGAAGATGAGATGTTCTGTTTCATTCAACTAACTTACCCTTCTACAGGACGAAACAGCAACAAACATAACAGCGAAGATTCTCATTTCTCATGGGGAGGCAGGTTAGGGGAACGTCACTAGCTAAGCGATGATCACCTGCTGGCAACATGCAACCCCCCAACGTATCAATAATTCATCAGTTTCTTTAGTACCGTCCCTTCTGTGCTTATCAATGATTAATTGAAGAGATTGTTTAAACTTTAAACCAGAGAGAGAGAGAGAGAGAGAGGTTAAGGACTTCATCTGCTTAGTTATTTTTGGATTTTTGACTTTTTTTAATCCAGGAACAGCCTAACAGGACAGGAGTCAGATAGTAAGCTAGCCGCTTTAAACTGTGAAAAACTCCTGGAGTTGCGCTGAAGGAAGTGACATATTGGTTCCAGGTCAGGCATTGTTTATTGCCCTCTTGTCGGGTAAACATGCATTTGCGCAGCACAGGCCGCTTAAGACTCTACTCCTAGTAGTTGATTGTGGTCATGCTAAAATTACGGCATCCTATTTGTACTTGAGAAATATACTAGCTATATATCTACAACTAACAGACAGTTTGCTGGTGCTCTACAGCTTATACCTGAATATTGTAGCTTATTGGCAACACAACACGACATGGCAACACTAAGCAAGAAGCTAGGCGGTGCAAAATGATTCAAAACTTTGGGCAGATAGATGGAAGAAGCAAAGAAGGCCATCAAATGATGAGAGAATGTCACAGGCTAGCATGGCTAACTTTGGGCACACCGAACTCATGGCTGCATGATTAACTTTGGTTGGTGGCAACAGTTGCTTAAATAGCACCGCACGCCATTGTATGGCCTGGTCCTCTCTTGAGTACGTTACATTAGCCTGCTGCACCTCTCTGCATCCTGCAAGCTAGCAAAAAACAGTTGATTAGGGGATGCATTAGGTCCTACGAATTGATCTGGTTTGGTTTGCATCGTGTTTCCTAGCTAGTTTATGTGCTTTCTGTTCAGTGCCACTGATTCGATTGATCGGCATGTTGTGTTTCTAGCCTCTTTGGTGTGTCATTCAAAGGAGTCCTCAGCAGTTAATTGCCAGTTCTTTGTTCTTCCATGCATGGTGCAAAATCATATCTATTGTTCGAAATTCAAAGGTACAAAATGGGTTATGAAGGTATGGATGTAAGTTGTAGAAAGATTCATAGTTTAATCAGCCTGCATTTAGATCTTAATCCTTTTTTTTCAAATAAAAGCCTATTCAAAAAGGATGTAGCTCTGCGAGGCACAGCGCTCCAGGAAACTGCAATTGAACAATAACTAGTACCTAGTGTTCTACTGTTTTTCCTTGTTCCTTTTTTTTCCCATTCTTTTAGTATTACCTTTCTTTTTGTATCCTGCTAAAGTTTTTTTTAAAAACAGACTACAGTCACCAGTCAGTATCTGAGGTCCAGTCTTTTTTTTTCTTACAGATTCATGCATTCCTATTAACTTCCGGTAAGCAGCAGAACATTTGAGTAGAACACTATGACTCTTTGTCGATCCTGCTGGTCATTGCTAGAATATTTTGCTGACATTTTTTGGGAAAATATTTCTCTGCCGGTTGGGTAAGCTCAAACCTCTAATCTACATGAAACGCTTCTTTCCCTTACGCCACCATGACACTAGCTATTGGAAATTTGTAGCCGCTGTATGGGATATGAGCAAGTGCAGATGGCAGCCTTGCAGGACAAGTTTACTAATCACTTCTGATTCTATCTCTGACTGTTCGGGCAGCCCCAACACTGCTTGTCAATTAAGACATTTAATCACGTTGCTAGTACTCCTGTGGCCTTCGATCTGACGCAGCCGTGGTGACATTCTACTGGGGACATGTGCCAAGCAAAATCCTTTTGTCAGCACACAGCCGTAACAGCAGCAGCCGCACGAGCAGCTACTGCCCACTGTCACAGGAATGATTAGCGGAGGTTTTATTTTAGTAAGGTCAACTTAGCCAGACTTAACACATGCACCACTGTCACTGTGCATACGCTTCGGTAAGGGTAAACATTCTTTAACTAACTTTTGTGTGTTCAGATCCTACCAAGACTCCAAGAGTGCCTGCATGATCAAGAACATGGCCTGATGTCTCCTCTATGGGTTAACTCGATCCTTCTATCCTGCAAAGAAACTAATTTTCTCAGCTGTTCTTACTACTGCCTAATAGGAGCTTTTTGTGTGTACCATGGAGGAAAGCAGATCTATTGCTCCTACGTTATACTGTTAGATCAGTTCGGATTCGGATGCTAGAGTTGCATCTACACAAATTGTAGGCTGTTTCAGAGCTTCAGAAGCAGAAGCTTCCAAAGAATGGACGGTACGAACACCCAGTTACTGCTAATCTGAGGCTAAAGGCTAGTGCCAATCTACTGTCTGCAAAGACAGGGAATGTGAATAAAACATGTAATTAACCTACGCTAATCTATAGAGGGCAGCACAAAGTAAAAGATTAAACAATCCTGGATTGCCCAAAAGCAGGGCGGAAAAGCCACGACTTTAAAACACATTCCCTCCATGTTCCATGATCTCGTGCCCCCTCCTCTATTCCAGCTCCAAAGCCCAGCCTGTTACCCCCTCCTTAATCTATCACTAAAACACCTCACATTCGTTCACCAGATGAGGTGTGCGGAGGCTAAACAATAACATGGCGGCATGTTAAGAAATGCCAAGAAGATTCAATATTTTAGTGCATGCCAAAGCCAATCTTGTACGAGTAGTGACCATGATATAAAGCTTTTCTGCCTTCTCCTTCCATCTAGCGATACCTGCGTCCTCTGCTCATCCTGCAGCAGATGCAGTGTCCGTAAACTAGGCAAGCCAGACACTGCCTCTGAGGCTCTGGCATGGCGCAGCGCTAGAAGCAGCAGAGCACAGGCAGAGTACGAGCTAGAAGCTGCTGTTTTTAGCTAATATCAAAAGCGCTTCAAGGAAACATTCCCATGGAAGCAAGAGCGCCAGCGCTGGTCTTAGCCGTGACACTGTCATTGATCATCTCCAACGGCGTTGGCGCTGCCGGCGATGAGCGAGCGGCGCTGCTTGCGCTCAAAGCTGGCTTCACTGACCCGTTGGGCGCGCTCGCCGACTGGAAGGATGGCGGCAAGGCCTCGCCGCATTGCAGCTGGACCGGCGTTCGGTGCAACGCCGCCGGCCACGTCGACAGCCTCGACCTCTCTGGAAAGAACCTGAGCGGCAAGGTCACCGACGACTTGCTCCGGCTGCCGTCGCTCACCGTCCTCAACCTCTCCTACAACGCCTTCGAGTCCGTGCTGCCCAAGTCCTTCGCCCCGTTGTCCGATCTCCAGGTGTTGGACGTGAGCCAGAACTCCTTCGAAGGAGCGTTCCCGGTCGGCCTCGGCTCCTGCGCTGACTTGGCCACCGTCAATGCCTCCGGCAACAACTTCGGCGGACCCCTCCCAGGCGACCTCTCCAATGCCACATCTCTCGAGGTCCTCGACCTGCGGGGCAGCTTCTTTGAAGGCGCCATCCCGGCGGCTTACCGGAGCCTCACGAAGCTCAAGTTTTTGGGCCTGTCTGGTAACAACATTACCGGCAAGATCCCACCAGAGCTCGGGGAGCTCGAGTCATTGGAGAGCCTCATCATCGGATACAATCTGCTCGACGGGGCCATCCCTCCGGAGCTCGGCAACCTCGCCAACCTCCAGTACCTCGACCTCGCCGTCGGCAACCTCGACGGGGCCATCCCTCCGGAGCTCGGCAAACTTCCGGCACTCACCGCGCTTTACCTCTACAAGAACAACCTCGAAGGCAAGATACCGCCGGAGCTCGGCAACATCTCGACACTGGTGTACCTCGACCTGTCAGACAACCTGCTGACTGGCTCGATCCCCGACGAGCTAGCTCAATTGAGTCACCTCCGGCTGCTCAACCTCATGTGCAACCACCTCGACGGAACCGTACCACCTTCCATCGGCGACATGCCAAGCCTGGAGGTGCTTGAGCTGTGGAACAACTCCTTATCGGGGTCGCTCCCCTCGTCGCTCGGCCGGAGCTCGCCGCTTCAGTGGGTGGACGTGTCATCGAATTCCTTGACCGGCCCTGTGCCGGCTGGGATCTGTGACGGCAAGGCACTAGTGAAGCTGATCATGTTCAACAACGGGTTCACCGGTGGCATCCCGGCCGGGCTTGCGTCGTGCGCGTCGCTTGTGCGCGTGCGCATGCAGAGCAACCGGATTAACGGCACGGTTCCCGTTGGGTTCGGCAAGCTGCCCCTGCTTCAGCGGCTCGAGCTCGCCGGTAACGACCTCTCCGGGGAGATCCCCGGCGACCTGGCGTTGTCGACGTCGCTGTCGTTCATCGACCTGTCGCACAATCACCTCCAGTACTCTCTGCCCTCGAACCTCTTCACGGTCCCGAGCTTGCAGAGCTTCTTGGCGTCGGACAACATCATCTCCGGCCAGCTTCCCGACGATTTCCAGGACTGCCCGGCACTGGCAGCGCTGGACCTGTCGAACAACCGCCTCGCAGGAACGATACCGTCCAGCCTCGCGTCGTGCCAGAGGCTGGTCAAGCTCAACCTCAGACACAACCGGCTTACCGGCGAGATACCGAAGGCGCTCGCCAAGATGCCGGCGATGGCCATTCTTGATCTGTCAAGCAACTCCTTGACCGGAGGCATACCGGAGAATTTCGGTAGCTCGCCGGCGCTGGAGACGCTCAACCTGGCGTACAACAATCTCACCGGGCCTGTTCCGGGGAACGGTGTCCTGCGTACGATCAGCCCCGATGAGCTGGCCGGCAATTCCGGGCTGTGCGGCGGCGTTCTTCCACCGTGCTCCGGGAGCCGTGACATGGGCTTAGTAGCGCGCCCTCGTGGCGGCGCGCGCCTCAAGCGCATCGCGGTCGGGTGGCTCGTGGGAATGCTCGTCGTTGTCGCCGCGTTCACGGCCCTGTTCGCCGGGCGCTACGCGTACCGTCGGTGGTACGTGGAACGCGAGGACCTCGGCGGGGAATCCGGGGCGTGGCCGTGGCGGCTGACAGCGTTCCAGCGTCTCGGGTTCACGAGCGCCGATGTGATGGCGTGCGTGAAGGAGTCTAACGTGGTGGGCATGGGCGCGACCGGGGTGGTGTACAAGGCGGAGCTCCCGCGCGCGCGTGCCGTGATCGCCGTCAAGAAGCTGTGGCGGCCGGCGCCAGTGGACGGCGAAGCGACCGAGCTCACGGCCGAGGTGCTCAAGGAAGTGAATCTTCTCGGCCGGCTCCGACACCGGAACATCGTGCGGCTGCTCGGGTACATCCATAACGACACGGACGCCATGATGTTGTACGAGTTCATGCCCAACGGCAGCCTGTGGGAGGCGCTGCACGGTCCGGTGGAGCGGCGCACGCTGGTGGACTGGGTGTCGCGGTACGACGTAGCCGCCGGCGTGGCGCAGGGCCTGGCGTACCTCCACCACGACTGCCACCCGCCGGTGATCCACCGCGACATCAAGTCGAACAACATCCTGCTGGACGCCAACATGGAGGCGCGCATCGCCGACTTCGGCCTCGCCCGCGTCCTGGCGCGCACCAACGAGTCCGTCTCCGTGGTCGCTGGCTCCTACGGCTACATTGCCCCAGGTATCTTCTCAGATCATCTTGAATGAATTCTCAGAAATTCAGAATGAAGAAGAAGCAGATTGATTGATGCGTTCGATGGCATTATGCAGAGTACGGGTACACGCTGAAGGTGGACCAGAAGAGCGACATCTACAGCTATGGTGTGGTTCTGATGGAGCTGATCACGGGGCGCCGGGCGGTGGAGGCGGATTTCGGGGAGGGGCAGGACATCGTGGGGTGGGTGCGGGACAAGATCCGGAGCAACACGGTGGAGGAGTTCCTTGACCCCAACGTCGGCGGCCGGTGCGCTCATGTCCGGGAGGAGATGCTGCTCGTGCTACGCATCGCCGTGCTCTGCACCGCCAGAGCGCCGCGGGATCGGCCGTCCATGCGCGACGTCATCACCATGCTCGGCGAGGCTAAGCCGCGGCGCAAGAGCGCTACCACCAGCAGCAACGGCAAGGAAAGCACCGCTGCCATAGCGGACAAGGACAAGCCGGTGTTCAGCACGACGCCGGACTCCGACTACGCTTAGGCGCCTGGCTAACTGAATGTTCCTCTGTTTCATCAGTTTCAGTGCTTTGTCAATGATTTGTTCTTGTACGTACAGAAAACGTTTGCCGCAGGATATTGAACCTGCACACATAATATTTTGCTGTGAAGATTAACTAGCTATAGAGGTTGTAGATTAATGTAATAAGCTCAGGTCCTTATTTTCTATGCAAGTACAAAGAAACATGACGAACAGAAATCAACTATTATTACTATTTGCTGTGCTTAAACTGAACTCAACGGCAACGAAGCTCGATGTCCCCAGTCCCCCTCCGTCTCTCTGCATCACATCCTTCTAGTTTGATAAGATCTCTTAGCTTGAGATACACTGTGAATGTACTGTAGAACATGGCCAAAGCAAGTGATTCAAATCGACGCCATACAAGTGGTTGATGTCACACAAGAAATTGCTGACCAAAACAACCGAGGGACAAATGTAACGCAAAGCACCAGAAACAAGTGCAAAACAAACCAAGCTCACTAATACAGAACATCAAACAACAATATGCAAGAAATTCTGATGTCGAACTGATTTGAGTACAAAGTACATCATCGATAGAGAGATAGATAGCGTGATAACAGTGCGTCATAGTATTCTTAAGAAAGTACAATCCAAACAAAATGTTTTCAAATTCTAGCTTATGAGGATCTTGATGACAAATCCAGACTTAGTTCGCAGCAGCTCTCTTCTTTGGGGCAGCCACAGTCCCTGAATGAAGAAACAGAAAAAGAATCAGATTAAGTTGCTTCAAATTAAACATATAAAATGAGAAAATATTCAATTTCAAAAGATCAACTACTGCTATAATGTACCTTCTCTGAAGTTGCTCTTAAAGCGCCTGGGCACATGTCGCAGGTACCTCATCCTTCCAGTTCCAGTGGTCTTGCGCCTGATTGCCTTCACACTCCAGTTGTCTGAAAAAGATTAACCACTACATCAATGCTTGCTGATGCAACCAAAATGATGCTTACAGAACACTAAAAATAGTTCATTTAAACAAGGCTTACTGATATACCACGAAACATAAAAATGTTCCTGTTCTGCAGGACATTACATGGAAACAATCAAAGCAAGCAGATGATGATTCAGAGGAATCTCAAGTACAGAGAACTAGAGAAGTGGCAAACACAGATAATGTCACAATACATACTGGGCAAGCAGAGAGCCACATATGGGAGGGATCATCAGAGACTTAAATACTTGGGAATCACAGGAGTACAACCAATCATATTGTTGCAGTTTACCTCTCATCACTTGATCCTCAATAATTTAAGCATGAAAGAAACAGTAAGATGAATGGCGAACTGTATGCTGGCAGAGTATAACACAAGGTGCATCAAATGCAAGGAGTGAAGTAGATAGGATTTATTATCACAGCGCTACAATATGCTTGCAGAAATGACAGGATAAAAACCGCAACCATTCTGCTTTCACCAGAGGGAAAACCCGCATTTCTATCATATGAAAACAATCGTTCTGCTTTCACCACAGCAGTCAACATGACAATGGGATCAGATCGGAAAACATGGTTATCAGTCACGGATTATCAGAAACACGGACCAATGTTTTCTTCATCAGTTCCCCCTCGAGAAAGAAACAGCACAACACAGACTCGATGTACCCAACACAGTACAGAAACTATAACAGTAGTTCATAGTTCATAAAAAAAAACATAGCATTCATATATAAGTAGAATAATTATCCGTCAGAGCAGTCGCCTATCTAAGTAGGTAAGCCAGAAATGCATATACAAGCAGTCAAATCACAATACGCCATGCAGAGAGACACATGATCTAATAGTGCATTGGGCAAACAAAGGAAGAAGGGCGCATCTTACACTTGCGAATGCGGGCGGCGGGGTAGCCGCAGGAGGAGCAGGTGCTCTTCTGGAGGTGGAAGCTGCGACGGCCGCAGCGCACACAGAGCGTGTGCGTCTTGTTCCGGCGCTTGCCGAAGCTGCCCGTACCCTTCCCCTGCAAAACCGCAACACCACAAGCAAAAGCAAGACGTCAGCGCATGATGATGGATCCAAAGGCGACAGCGGAGACAGGTAGAGGTCGGAAGCGCCGGCTGTGCGGACGTACCATTCCTCCCTTCGGCTAGGGTTCGGAGGCGTCGATTGATGGGGAGTTGCGGCGGCGGCGGGGTGCGGGCGGAGAAAGTGAAAAACCCTAGCTTGTTTTATAGGAGCAGCGCCACGCGGGTGAGCGGGCTTTTGGTTCGATGAATGGGCCGTTCCAGTTGTGGTTGGGTGCCGTTGCTAAGTTGCTAACTTGCTGTGAAATTGCCCTCTTTTCCAACAGCGCAGATATATTTTGATTCCGAGATTATACAAAGCAAATCATCTTAGCCTCTCACTCTGTTCTTCAATTATTGTCACTATTTATTTTTAAAATCATCTTTTATTATTTATCTTATTTTTAAAATATGATCTGAATACATTTTGTTATAATTTGATTTATCACTCAAGGTATTTGAAATACGTTTACAATTTAAAATATTTTTAATAAGATAAATTATCAAATATGCTGTTAAAAATCAATGGAGTCAACAGCTTAAGAACAGAGAGTATCAATCTTTCCAAGTGTCTGCCTCAAATGCTTAAAGTTTCCTTTGAAACGCAAAAATTTCATAGAAATCAATTTAACTTCACAGAAAAGTAAATAAAAAAAAAATCTCGCATAATAAATTCATGGAGAAGGATGAGTTTCTGCAGGAAAAATTATGCTTTTCTCTTCCCTTTTTTTAACATAGTACGGCTTCTCCAAAGTATCCCAAAATTGCCCAGAAATCTGCACAAGCACTAGCATTGCAAAATTAAAATCTCCAAACATTCGCCTAGGTGACAGCACCAAATGGAGAAAGAATATTAGACCATTTCGGGGCCAAATTGAGTTGTATCAATGAACAGTATCGGATAATATTAGATCTCATTTCTGGAACGATATTGTAACAACATGAAACATGTCGAGACTGTCAGACAAGACGACATGCCTTTTCTACCATGGCATTACGAATCATAACACATTCTTCTGTGAATAAAGAACAACAGAGGACTGAAGGTCTCTATCAACCTTGAAGTGGGAGTGGAAAAATCTCCTGACCTGCCAACCAAAGTAATTGTTAAAGGAGGTTAAGTGCTATTATGAGGAAACAACAAATGTCAGCATTTTCATTTTCTCCCTGTTAATCAGGTACCAATATATGCGACAGCCAGTTCTCTACAATAATACTATGTTCGTGGAATTCTTATTCGAATTAGTGACAGATTTTGCCTGACAAAGTAAAATAAAAAAGTGAAAAGCAGTAGTTTTGGCTCTCTATTGAACTGCAAAGAAAAAGGACAGATTTCTAAGCAGTAGTAGCAAATTACCTCTACAAAGGAATTGTGCAGAAGCAAGTGAAGAATACGTCTTTCTTCAGATTCAAACAATACAATATGACTGAATGAAGATAAATTTCCAAAAACCTCGCCCACAAAGTCAGATGGACTTGTCAGGAAACGATCTGATTCATCCAAGGTCCCTTTCTTACCACTGAGGGCACGGAAATTTTGTCAGGTTAAGATTTTTCTTTTCCAGGCACAACTGTAGTAACATGGAAGGTTAATCTCCTCGCTACATAAAGGCAAAAAGTGATTACCTAGGAGTGCAGTCCAAAAAGCGCATTGGTAGGTTGTAATGTAAGGTGGAGTAGTAAGGTGTAGAATGACAGGGCATGAGGAAGAGGACACTCTTCACTCTTCCATCACGAGCTTCTTTTGATAAATAAAACATAACATCTTCAGTTCCTCTCTGCCATAGTTAGATTGTTTATCATAACAGTCAACAAATGAGAAGCAAATCAGAAAAATTATTCCAGAGAACAAAAGGTTACAAAAATGTTGACGTAGAAAAAGATTACCTGATGGAACAGGGACGTATATAAGGCCATGGGGATATTTGTTACAATAAGGAAAATAACAGAAAGTTGCAATCTTGAGACACGTCCTTTCTGCTGCAGATTTTTGCCCGTGGATTGTGACATTGTAGCTAAGCAGTATCCCGAGAACATCAATGCTAAAGGTAGCACTGGAAGAACAAACCTGTGGAATTTAATCTAATTTTATCATCCTACACATATAATGAGAACTTCCTAGCTAACTACAAAGAACATTGTAACCTTACAATAAATGAATACCTGAACTCTTTGTGTCCAAGTATGCTGTAAACCCCTAATACCCAAGCGATTAAACCCGAAAGCCTCCATTCTCTAGACTTCACGATACCACAAATAGCAAAGGGCAAAAATGTCCAAATCATAGATGGAAAACCCTGTGTAAAGTACCAGTGGAATACATGTGTTCCATAGTAGTCTCCTCCTGAAGAAAAGAGGTTAAATTTCAAAAAGTTAAGTGGCACGATGACCAGGGAACCATACATCCACCAATCAAGTAATATTGTTGCAGCGAGCACAATGGTCCTGCAAATGGAAGCAAGAAGTAAACTGGAATGTTCATCAGAGCATGAAGAGCAAAAGGACCCTAACAGCTACTCCTACATGAAAGAAAGAGACCAGGAACAGAACACAACAGTAGAAGGTGAAAACCTTGACATGAGAAATTTTAAACATGTATGGTACCACAAATCAAAAGATAATAAAAATAAGAAAGAGAAAGTTCAAGAAACATGAAAAAACTGCAAATTCGAGATGAATTCTGACAACAACTTCTTACCCTATTGGAACGACCTCAAGAAAGACGTATCTGAATTTTGATTTTATGTGAATGAAGTCCAGAAGACCTACATATAGCCATGTCACTGCACTTGTTGGTCGAATGGCACAAGATAGTGCTGCTATGATTAGAGCCAGTTTTCTTGATTGAACCTTTTGGTTGCCAACTGAGGTTCCCTTTGAAGACTCCATTGCAGTAAACCAGTAATAGAGACCAGCCAGAGTTAAAACTGTTTCCAAGCTGTTCGATAGAGTCCGTGTGATACAGAAAAACATGAACCAGTTGACCAGTTGGCAAAATAACTGCAGCGGCTCGTTAAGGTCAGTATCCATTACTAAGTAACTGCAACTGTTTTATTCATGACAAAAAAAAAAAAAAAAAGATGCATGCATGCATGCTATGGATTTGAGTTTAAGGATACTGTCCACTGCGCAACCTGACCATTGAAAATTAGTTTGGAAAGCCTATACAAGTATAGATCTCCAGCAGATGCAAATACAGATTGAAGGAGACGCGGGGCCATCACCTGACGGGAAAAGAATAAAGTGTGCTTGTAACTTGGTTGGAGAAGAATTGAAATGAAACTAAAAAATTCCAGATAATGTACCCCTAATGATTCGCTAATAAGGAGATTGTGTGCTAGAATCATCATCCTTCTAAATGCAAACTGTATATAAGTCTTAGCGCAGAGCGCTTACCATAAACCAAGGTGTATCCAGGTGGAGCAGAGCCAGGATCTTGTAAAGAGCAACAAAGATGAAGGGATGGAGGTAGCTTCGGAGACCCCGCTGCCACTCCCACGTAAGGTGGCCGTACCCGAAGGCGACGCGGTGCGCGACCTCGAGGCACTGCCAGTGCTCGTCGGGGTTGAAGTAGGTGCGGACCAGCAGCGCGTTCGCCGCGCGGAACGCCACCGCGAGCGTCAGCACCCTCCGATCCGATCCCAGCGCCGTCCACGACGGGCTCCGCCTCGCCTTGTTCTCCGGCGAAGGGGACAGATCAGGGTCGACTCCGGCGGACGAGGGCGGCGAACAAGCGGTTTGGGGTCGCCGGCGGTGGCTCATGACGGCGGAGCTGGTGCCGAGTCGCCCCTTGGTGCTCCTTCCCGGCGACGTGCGCTGCCGCCTTGCTCCCAGTCGCGCCGGCCTGCTCCGAGCCCCGCCGCTGTGCAAGGCACCGCGCTTCACAGTTCACATGGCCGACCACGCAGGCGCTGGGCCACCCCGCCGGCCCATCTCGTGGTCGCTGGGAGAGAGAGAGGGCGTGTGACTCGAGAGACACAGGAGTGAGACTGGGATTTCATCGGGAGGAAGAGGAATACAGTTTGCTGGACCGGGCCTTTTTTGTCTCTGGATTGGGCTTTTCGATGCAGTGGAAACCACTAGCGATTTGTTTTGTCTCTGAGGGATGGACTGGAGCTGCTGTAGAATTTGCTGCCTTGGATAGATGCCATCTGGTGCTGTTATTCAGCCCAAATCCGGGGCGGCAGGATCCCAGCCCGCGCCTGCCACCGGAGCTGCGGGCCCTGCAGAAAATCCGCTTTAGGAGTTGACATGGGACCTGCAGTGCACATGGCCATCGGTTGGACTTGGATCCCAGATGCAAGTCGTCTGAACGTGTTGAGGAATGAACAGCTCCTACTGCTCTGCAGCACGAGCACTTCTCGGTGAGGTCTGTCCGTGTCCTATGCTGGTTTCTCTCACCTTGGTGCCGCGTGAGAGGGAAGATCAGATCTCAAAATGCCGTCGGTGCAGAGGTTGGGTTGTCGTCTCGCCCGCCGGCGGTGACCGTGAACTATCGGCGGTGGATGCAGCGGCGGCAGCGCGGTGCACATTTGTTTTCTTGTGAGTCATTTACTTATCCCTTTATTATGCTTCCTGCTGACTTTTGTGAAGCCGTGACCGCCGTTACTATCCGATCCAGCATCACCTCTCCTCCTTCCGCCTTCACATCCCTCTTCTCTCTCTCTCTCTCTCTCTCTCTCTCTCTCATTAACATCCTCCATTCCACGCTGCATTCAAATCCCTCTCTCTCTCTCTCTCTCAAACAAACAAAAACACTCTTCTCGCAAGGAGAGAGAGAGAGAGAGAGAGAGAGAGAGAGAAAGACTCCTTCAATCTTCATTAGCGAGCGAGCCAGAGATATGAAATCCTAGGAGATAAAGAATGGAGCTCCACGAGGAAAGAATTGGAGGAAGAAGAAGCAACCGTCGGAATTGACAAGGTACTGCTCCTATCCTCCTCCTCCTCCTCCTCCTCCTCCTCTCCCCTGTATGTGTTTGGATTGGATGGCTGTGCGAGTGCTCCCTCATTCCTGCTTCCGTTATTTTCTTTTGAATTTCCTCGTCCCTTCACCTCTATTAAGTTAGCTGCCTGGAAGTATTATGCCTGCTGAAAGTGAAACAGAGTCACGCGTCGAGCAGTAACGGAAGCAGAAAAAGAATTCTGCTTTTGTTGGAGTGAAGTGATAATGTTCAATTTGGGATGAAACTCCGGTGTAGTACTTGAGACAAGCTCTGCATTGCCTCCGTCCCCTCCCTGCAGCTCCCGATCCGATCTGGTTGTTGAGGCTTACCCATCACAGGTACCCACTTTTCCTGTTTTTGTTTCTCTCTGACTCTGACAGAATGATGCTCGTCTGCCTTGGCCTCTTCCCCGGCTGCCGCATCGTTCTTCCCTCTCTGCAGCTCTGAGCCTTTTTTTTACTACTCCTACTCCATATAAACCTAGAGCCTGATTCTTCTTCCCATGATGTTTTCTTCAATCGAGAAAAGAAAAGATGATGATTTAGGTCTCCAATGCGATCACAGACTCGCAGGCGGGTGCGTTTTCTTCCACTCCACACCACACGCATTGTTCCCTCTCGATCGGTGGCTTCTCTGTTACTATCACCGATGTCCTTCTGATGGCAGCTAAGCAAAATCTTCTATCTACGGAGATAAAAGTCGCTGAGGGAAAATGCGAATTAATTAACGTTTGTTCGGCAAAGGCCATGCTCGCTCCGTATGGCACAGAATTATTATGTGTTCAGTACTCTCCCTAGTCTAGCAGTGCTTGTTATTTCACACCAAATTATGCAGGTTGTTGGAAATTTTGGGTGCTGGTACTAGTGTCAGGGAGGGACATGTCCTGAGCTGAACTATAATACTCCTCCATGTCGTCGTGGCTCGTCTTCAATTCTGTTGTTGATTTGAGATTACGTTACATGTCCCTTTTTCTGCGACGAATAGCTAGCTTTGCTGTATGGATGTCCATTGGTTTGGAAAACGAAAACGCACCAGATGCTGGCGCTAGACTAGTGCGTAGGAGTACCGACAATTCTTTTCATTCTTAGCTCACCTAACATACCGTGATTAACCGTCACGGCCACAGATAATATCAGTCAATTAATTACACTAACCCAACAACGTATTTTAAGGTCTGTATGTGCTAGCAGATGACAAATCTTATGTCTAAATAGACGATAATTATTCTAACCGTTCTACGAGCAGCGAGCGATCAAGGAAGGCACTTCCGAGATGATAGAATTTTTTAAGCCCTGGCTAGGCCGCAGCGGTAGTTGCAGCTGGCACATCCATAGGCGTGATCTTTGGTGTTGAGATGTAACTATCGGAGTAAACAAGATTTTGAAAGCCGGAGAATTTGCTCCAAGCAAGAAATCTCTGTCTTGTCCTTGACCGACAGAATCCAATGGCTGGAGTTGAGTTTATAGTATATAATTATGTGATTGTTCATCGCACCAATTATTGCAGAGTCGTAATGCTCTATTTTGCTTCTTTTTTTTTTCGGGATGTTGCTTGAAAACACAAGTCGCTGCTAATCTGTGCGCATCATTCATAACTTGCTGACTAGTATGAACAGCCAACCATACTCTTGCATTGCACAGGAATGGCTCTCAGAAGTCTGATCCTACCTAAAAAATCTCTCTCTGGTTACAGCAAGATCTTCCATCCGTTGCATCCGACATCGCACTTAGAGCACCATACCTAATTACAGATAATCTCGTTTTGCCTACTTCTTCTTTCCTAATGTATAGTGCTGTAAGTTGAGATGTCGCCTGTCTTGCAAGGTGGTTGCATTGAGCGTGCTAATATTATAATGATGGATGTCATCTTAATTTTTCTGATAGCAAAGAGAGAGCATAGATATCTGAAACAAGTTTTGTTAGCTTCTTCCATAACATTCCAACTTCTGCATTGTTTTTAAGCAGCCCACATTGTCGTCCGGACTTGGAATTCCAGCTCTCCCCACCTTTTATCTTCGCTGCATCTTTGGTTCAAGGTTCACTTGTTTAGTCAGACCAGGATACTGTCTGAAGTTTATTCAAATTATTAGGTCTTTTCTTGTACTTTAAGCTGTTGGTGGTGTTTCTGCTATCAGTCTGCACCTTTCAAAACAGGTCATGTTGGATCGATTGTATACGGATATTATTGATTAATTTGGTTAGAATTTCGGTAGTCAGTTCGAAGACAACATTCTGCTGCATTGCACCCGTAGTTGTCTTGAATCCCAATTTAGTAGGACTTCTTGTTTGTTAACGTAGAGTACTTTGTGGGGTTTGTGGTAATGTATTACTTTATCACAAGTAGTAATAACCTCCATGAAATTATCGGAAATTTAATTAGAGCGGCGTAGTTTGATGCAGTCAGTCAACCATGAATTGTTCGTGGTGACTTGTTCGTGGTGCTCTCCATGTATCTGGCTGGATGATGCTTCCTTTCCTTTTTTTGGTCAACTAGCATTGTTTCAAACATGCCAATCCTTTTTTTTTTTTTTGCATCATCATTTCTCAGATCTTGCACCGGAAGGGACGTATTTGATGTTTTCCCCAATCTCCATTCTCTATTTGTGCACTAGATGATGGATCTCCGCATGAAACTTCTCCTAGCCTTCCTCAGCTGTGTTCTTCTGGTGCAAGCAGCATTATGTGGTAAGCTAGCTCGGCATTCTCATGACATGCTTCTGTTTTTTGCATAATCTGTGCGCACATGCTTGCAAAGTAAATTGAACATGGAATTACTGGTTAATTAAATGAGACAATATCTGATATGCTACTCGTTGTACAGAAGGCACCACAGCAGAAGCTGAAACAGCAAACTGGACATGTGTATGCGCAGTGCATCCACTTGGGGAATTGAACTCCAACAGCAGTACATTGTCCAATTGCTCTTCGTCCTGCCACTGCCAAAAAGGTAAAAGGGTTGTTGAACTAGCAGCTTCTAAACGTTTCAATACTAGTATATCATTACACCGTAATGGTATCTGAATTGGGTATTGCAACAGATGAAAATAGTGGTATAGGGTCATGGAACTGCACATGCGCCTCCGACAGGAACCTTCGGAAGGAAGAGCACGCTGTGCTACGAGACAGGGGTTGCTTCACTTCATGTAACTGCACATCAGGTATGCGACGTTACTCTGTTTACTGATTCAGATTTATAAATTTTATCATGGACTGGATGTGCAGGTGAACTTGGGGTTGACTGAACTATGTCTGCTCGATATCTTCAGGAAGTTCTGAGGAAGGGAAGAAGCATGTCTTCAACAAAACATTCATAGTTACCCTCCTAGTATGTGTGGTTCTCACCACTGCTGCTTTCCTTGTCACCACTGTGTACTACTTTCGACGCAAGGACGCACTGTCTCCACGTTCTCAGCTATACTCCTTCGACAAATACACTAGCTGGAGCAGCAGATCAAACCTTGTCAGCCATCGATCCTCTCCTCTTCCCCAGTTAAAACCAAAGCCGAGGCTCAGTGTTCTAAAAGGCAAGCATGCATGTTTCCCCTCTTCTGGAATTTGGACGCTGTCCAGAACTGAATTGCCAGTAAACTGCCCTGTTTTTTTTTTTTAAAAAAAAAAACAAAAATAGTGCACTGACAGTGATCCATGTTTGAAATTCGGGTGCAGAGTTTCTGTGTGGATGTCCTCTCTTTTACAGCGGTGACAGTGGCGCGTTACCTGGTGTAATCATCCGGTTTTCGTATACGGAGTTGGAACAGGCAACCGGGAAATTCTCAGCTGAGCATCTGATAGGAGTCGGTGCATCCAGCAAGGTGTACCGAGGCCAGCTTGCAGATGGCAAAGTTGTCGCCGTGAAGAAGCTTAGGCCTCTGGGAGGTGCAGACGAAGACTATGAGTTTCTGTCCGAGGTACAGTGTGCTGCATACCTCCTCCTCCATTTCTCTTAGCTTGTGTGATGTGCAGTGGCGGAGCTAGACATGATATTAAGAGAGGGCCAATCACTAATTAAATTAATTTTTCTCAATTTCTCACTGGAATTTATATTAATCTTTCAAATGATCACCTAGGGGCCCTCACAGGGCTCCGCCAGGGGTGATGTGTGATGCGATGGTTAAGGTTAACAGACGCAATTCTCAATGTCACCCAGATCGAGCTGCTGTCGAGGCTGAACCACTGCCATGTGGTGCCACTGCTGGGGTACTGCTCGGAGAGCCAGGGCCGGCAGCTGGAGAGGCTGCTGGTGTTCGAGTGCATGTCCAATGGCAACCTGAGGGAGTGCCTTGACCTGAAGCAAGGGAAGAAGCCCATGGACTGGCAGACTCGGGTGAGCGTGGCGCTGGGCGCCGCGAGGGGGCTGGAGTACCTGCACGAGGCGGCCGCGCCGCGCATCCTCCACCGTGACATCAAGTCCACCAACATCCTCCTGGACGACAAGTTCAGGGCCAAGGTTAATTATTTAGCATGCAGTACCTCATCGATATTAGTACCGAGTTATTAATTCAAATAAAGCGCTCATCATGCTGCAGAAAATAATTATTTGTGCCTGCAGATCACTGATCTTGGCATGGCCAAGTGCCTGATGAACGACGGCGTGACAAGCTGCTCGAGCTCCCCGGCGCGGATGCTGGGCACGTTCGGGTACTTCGCGCCAGAGTACGCCATCGTGGGGAAGGCGTCGCTCAAGTCGGACGTGTTCAGCTTCGGCGTCGTCATCCTCGAGCTCATCACCGGCCGGCAGCCCATCCACAAGTCGTCCTCCACGAGGACCGACGAGAGCCTCGTCATCTGGGTACGTGACGATTATTGTCCATGTGTTCGTTGAACTGTTGATCCAAGCAGAGAGACGTTGCTAGTTAACTGAATTGAAACGATCGATCGCCGCGTCCGTCGCGTGCAGGCGACGTCGCGGCTGCGGGACAGCCGGCTGGTGGTGACGGAGCTGCCGGACCCGACGCTGCAGGGCAAGTTCCCGGCGGAGGAGATGCAGATCATGGCGCACCTGGCGAGGGAGTGCCTGCAGTGGGACCCCGAGTCCAGGCCCAGCATGAGCGAGGTCGTCCAGATCCTCTCGACCATCGCTCCCCTCCAGGGCACCAACAAGCGCCGGAACCTCCCTATGTCCGCCGCCGCTTTCAACTTCGGTGACGACATCGAGAGACAGCAGCAGGAATGGTGGACGTCGTCCGCCCGGTGGAAGGAGCCGCCCCCCGGCCGTGCGTCCTTGCCTGGTGACAACAAGAGCGCGGGAGCCGTGGTGTCGGGCGAGCTGGTGAACGGGATGCTGCTGATGAGCCCGCACGGGCGGAGCAGCTGGCGGCCGCCGCCGGCGGACGAGGAGGAGGCGGTGGACCTGACGGAGCCACGGCTGGAGACGTTCACGCAGCCGGCAATGTTCAGATGATTTAAAGGCTTTATTTACTTATAATTATTAGACATTAGTATTTAGATTAGGTGGTACCAGCAGCTGTCTGATTAGCAAATAAGCTGCTAGAGGAGAGCTTGTGGACTTTTTTTTTTTTTCTATTTACAATACTCCTACAGTCCTACTTAGTAGTTTGAATAGTGATCGTGCCTCTACTTACACTAAGTATAAGCATGAACTGAATCTTTAAGCCATAGCTATTAAATCAGGTCCACCTCGAGACATACGCAAGACGAACATCTATCTAATCAGCTCTGGGTGCGTCTAACTTTAAGGGTGAAAAATAGTGACTTAGATTCATCTCTGAACTTGAAGTTGTAGAGGCGAGAATCTTTTATTCCCTTATTAAAAATATTTTTAAAAAATTCATCTCTGAAGTTTGAACCTTTTTAAATTTATTTTATTTTATTGAACTAAAGAGGTTCAAAGGCGCCCAATTGAATTACGTACGACACATTTTATCCCCGGCTTCCAAGTCATAGCCTGTGATCATGTGTTGATTCACCAATGGTTTCCTTCTTCCAAGCATTTGAATGCATGGATTTCTTTGTGGTTTTCAAATGTAGCAAGTCTTCAAAGAATAAAAAACACGTGGACCGGATGCTCTCAATTCCTGGGAAAAATATTATATGCATACTCAGACACATTTGGGGCTTGTGCATGAAAGCAGACGAATAATATGGACCACGTAAAATGGCACTGGATCCTTGATTTCGATTTTGGAAGCATATACCCCTCGTCCTGGATCGTCTCGCTACACACGTGACACATGCCCTGTCGATGATCGTGTACAAATAAACACATAATAAATAAAATATTTATATACGCAGTAAGAAAATAATAATAATAAAGAAAAGGCAGCCTGGACGTGCATGGGCCGTCCCAATCTCGCTATCGACAGTCAGGGCTGTTCGTCGGTCTATTCCTCTCTTTGTTCTTCTCTTGCAAGGAGTTCATCATCGGCTACCTCGGAGTCGAGGGCAGACGACGCTTCTCGAGCTTGGTGAATGACGCACCATCTACCTCGAAGTCGTCGTAGCGCCGGAACATCTCGGCGATGAGCATGCATGCCGTGTCCACGGCGACGTCCTTGGCGGCGCACTGCTTGTTCCCCGGCGCCGGCTGCCCGGTCTGCGGCCCGTTGGACCAGTACAAATACTGCAGCAGCGTCTGGCCCTCGTCGCCGACGAACCTGTCCGGTACGAACTCGTCGGCGCGGTCGAATACCGCCGGGTCCCGCATGGCCATCGGCTGGTACCCGCACAGAAGGTCGCCTTTGGTGACCGTGAACGCGGCGCGGTGAGACCGGAGCACAAAGTCCTTTCGCGCGCGCCCGAACTGCAGCGGCACCGGCGGCCTCATCCGGAGCGCCTCGTGTTAGGAATAATCATGACTTGGTTATTTGAGTTATTGCATATAGGCCATGTACATGTGTGTCATGTACGCAGTCCGTGTCATCCAAGAACGAGATATGTTCTCGTGGAGGATATTTGCATGTAGATTAGGCTAGTTAGCAAGTTAGAGTGTGCGTGTGTTGCACACGATACTGGAGTACGTGTTCAGCAGGTTGTTAG